>JASTWK010000456.1:0-141860 GCA_030770225.1 Temnothorax unifasciatus | reverse complement strand
TTTTTCCATAAATAGAGATAGAATTCAACACTTAAGATGTGTGGAACTTGCTCTACAACAATATGCAGAGAAAACTAGAATTACATCTAAATTCCGGATTAATTGATCTCTTCTTTGATAATTTCTTTGACAAATTTTACTAATTTATCCCATTATTGAACAATATAGATTGATTATAAATTTCAGTCTAATCATTAAGACTAGACTGAAATGTATAATCGATCTATATTGTTCCAATAATGGGATAAATTAGTAAATTTGTCAAAGAAACTTATCAAAGAAGAGATCAATTAATCCGGAATTTAGATGTAATTCTAGTTTTCTCCTGCATATTGTTGTAGAGCAAGTTTCCACACATCTTAAGTGTTGAATTCTATCTCTATTTATGGAAAAAACTTAACTCACTGTAGTCATAAATATAGATAGAATTTCACATCTAGAAATTTGTTGTAAACATATGCAGTTAGAAGGTACATCAGAATCACATCTCTAAATTAATTGGTCTCTTATTTGATATCTCAATCATCAATATCATAAATATTAATAGAAAATATTTAGAGACTTACAGTTGAGATTTCAAACTATATGATTTTATTGTAGATTTTCTTACACATTAGCTTCACACATTATATATATTTATATATATTTCTCAATAAATTATATTATTGTTATTGTAAATTTACTTCTTACAACCTCAAAGTGTTAGGCCCGGTTTCTGGAACATAAAAAACCGTAATTAGAATTAGACTATTTTTTCACGCAAAAACTGTAAATAAATAAATTACCACAATTTTCTGGCACGGAAAAATTAGACAAAATTGGGACTGCTACTGGACCTTGCGGCCCGTACACGTCATGGGGAGTCTGCCAGCTCAAGTCCAAGCCAGCCTCTGGTAACGCTGGTGTTAGTTGTTCTAAATGCTGGTGTTCTAAATGCTGCTCTTGATTTTGAAATTGCTGTACTGGTGGCTCTTGAGGTTCAAGCTGCAACTGCTGAGTTGATAATGGCTGAAGTTGCAAAGAGCCCCTCTTGTGATATGGTCTTTTCCTGTGATTTGGTCTTGATTAGAATCAAGCTGTCTTTGTTGCCCTGATTGTTCACCTGAGCTCTTTTTTTAGACGGGATCATTCATGTCAATACACCTTTTAGAAAGGTATGTTGGGAGACTATTGATCAAATCCTCCACTTGGGCAGAACTGTACTTAGGACTTCAGTATTCCCCATCGTAAAGCTTTCAAGCCACTTTCTGTAATGGTCTGCAAATCAACATTAGGTATTAAAACAAATATTGTTTAAAATATGCATAACACCATTCAACACGATATAAAATGTACATCTTACATTTGGCAACATTTACAAACGTATGTGAAAAGGACTGTAGGTCTGGGCTCCTGGGCTTCCCGTATCGCATATTTCGGGCCTTGTCACCGTAGACTCCTGTAAGAAGTGCTATAGCCCAATCAGAATGTTCCTTGACCGTACTGAGAACTTGATGAGCATATTTAGAGCACATATTCCCTCACCAAGATGTACCTGAGGAAGTAGCAATGAGTTAGTAAAAACCGACAGCACAACAATTCACAAAGAATATAAGAAAGACACTGAAGTATCAACATGCATGTACTATGTTCTGATCTGAGAAAAATTAAAAAAAAGATTAAACGGAAGAATACCTTTTCCTCTGCTTCAGAAGCAACACTGCTTGAAGTGGGTGTAACAGAAGGTGTATACGTTTCTGGAAAAAAATATATTATGAATGTATGTCTTACTTGCTCAGTGACAATGTACTTCTACAAATAAAACTATTAGACCCCATTAGACTTTCAAATTGACACTTATTAAAAACTCTAGGAGGCAGTCTTATTAGAATCTGATTATTTTATCTGCCGCAGTACCGTTAAGCAATTATAATATTTGAAGTGATTCTCACCTGTAGTCACCAAATATTTAAATACTCTGCATATGTTGTGTTGAAATCCATTACTTAAAAAATAGCAAATTAATCTTAAGAAGCTAGGAGGTTTTTATCATTATACTACCATATAGTTCATTGTGTAAATTATTTTCAATCTCTTGCTTAAACTTAATATGATTTAAAGAAGTAAATGTTATCACTTCAAATATTTAATTGTTTGTAACAATTTGTTTTTCATAAAAAATCTATCTCATGCAAGGGTATGTAAAGCATGTGGGCTCTAGGGCTTTGCTCAACTCTGAGTTACCAGTACAAACTAAGGAAGGTTAAATGATTTGCAGTGAAGAATAATCACAGATTTCTATTTAATATTAGCTTGCTAACATATTATAATTTTTATTATCTAAAATGTGACCAGTTAATTGCAGTAACCATTTGTAAGTCTCTGTCACACAGATAAGATTGTTAGTATTAATGACAGATAGTGTGTTTTTAACTAATCGTTTATAAGAGTGCTATGTCGCTTGAAAATGGCAGAT
The DNA here is from genome assembly GCA_030770225.1 of Temnothorax unifasciatus. Taxonomy (NCBI): domain Eukaryota; kingdom Metazoa; phylum Arthropoda; class Insecta; order Hymenoptera; family Formicidae; genus Temnothorax; species Temnothorax unifasciatus. The sequence continues at coordinate 139,405 of JASTWK010000456.1, read as the reverse complement.
TTACAAATAGCCACCAAGTCTCCTTTGTAAGAAGTTAGCAGTCTAGCATTGTGTAAATCTGTGGAAATAATTAATAGTTTAAAATATCACATACAAAATTCAATTAGACAGTAGACAGGCTAAACTTGCACGTATTTTACTAGGTAGTTATCATTTACAACTACAAATAATATTTCTTTGCAAAAGTACGTAAAAAGAAAAAAGCTCAGAGTAATATCATATTTGCAGTTCACTACTGCTTGGAGTAAACTGGAAGAATTTAAAAAATAATGTTCCACAAATAAATTTCAATAAGAGGATAGAAAAATGCACTAAAGACTTTAAATTTATGATTACTAGCTGTAACAAAAAAGAGAAAGATGCACAAAGCTCCAGTGACCTCATACCTGATACAATCTACTCAGGAAGACTATTTATCCAATCTAACACTTGCTGAACATTGATTACATGTAACATACTCATCATGTTCTCGATATTTGATATCTTATGGTCAAGTTGATTAACGCTCTGTCCAACTACATCTTCAACTACTTTAACTTTCGTCTCCAAGTTTTTCTCCAACCTTTCTTCTAATTCCATCATTTTCTTCTCAAAAATCCTCTCTAAATTCTCAACTTGCTGATTGCTAGCAAAAGAAAGTGCTTCATCCTTTTTTTTCAACTCAGCCTCTAATTGCTGAATTTTTTCTACAAGAGATTTTGTTTCAATCGAATCTCTGTTACGTATTCTTTTCTACTTTCAGCTAGAGCATTGTCTGCATCATGTGTTTTGCTTTTTTTCTTTTTTTTCTACAATAAACAAAGAAATTAATAATGAAGAGTCCATTTATATCTAATATCACATTCTTCTGTGAGACTTACCTTCGCTGGTTCAATTAAAACATTTTATCGGGAATTTTTTCATTCAATAAATTGTTCTGGATGAATTGTTCGAATTCCTTATTGTGGGCATTTCGTTTTCTATTTTTGTTAATTTTCTGTACAATAAAATAAAAACATAAGTATCAAGGTAAAACGTTTTACAAACAATAAATGAAAAGAACCTATACTAACAACTTGATCCTTATTTTTTTGAATAAAGGAATTTACTGGCTCGTTCTCTAATTCCTGATCTTCCACTCCTGTAGACTCAGGTTCTTCATTGTCATTTTGCAGGTTTGGCCACCTGGGTCTCACATTATCCAGGGTTTCTAATGACTCTGAGATAAACATATAACAACATAATAAAGTGTGTAAAGCGTTTTCCATTCTTGTCACAACCCATAAAATTACACATGAAGTTTTAATAATAGAGGAAAGTTGCCAATACAGTTATCCCTTCACAAAGCTCGAGACTCGACATTTTAGTTATGTCGAAAATAAAGTTATGTTTGTTGCAGAGTGTTGCAAATTGTAACGCGTGCGCAGTGTTGTAATGTTCTAACTAAATAATGTTCTAAATCGTACTAAAAGAAAGCAAGAAATATAAAAACAAACAAGGAAGACAAAATATGAAAATAAATATTATTAAAAAGCATTAAATAATGTAGTATTATAAAAAAATATTTATCGTTGTTTAGATTACATATTTCGCAAAAAAATTATAAAAATAGAATTCTTCGAATTTTGAATTTTAAGAACTTAATTTTGATAAGAGTGCAACACATGGCATTTAATTTATCAGAAATTAATATAAGGTTATGTCTTTTTCAATAACCTATATCAATATCATACTTTTCTCTATTAATAGTTGTAGTTTTATATCAAACTTGAGAACACTTTCTAACATAATTAAAGCATAATAATCTGTTTTTTACGTGCTGAAAAGATTTCTTACCTGCCAGTTTGCCAATACGGCATAATATTTTGATTCTTTGCCATCTTTGCTGCGTAGACTTGTTCGAACCGAATACAACTTGCCATACACATAATCATTTAGATCTTTGGGCTGAAAATGAATCTTTTGCCCTTTGTCATTAACATCACTTATCTTGCTTATTGGCACTTTTCTTTTCATTGTCTTTATATTTCACATACGCGTACCAACCAGACGTATCCATATCATTGCAGTTGAAATCAACTCAATCAAAATTTTATGACACCAGCCACCTTTGGTCAGCTTATTACAAACAATTTGTTGAACTTGTGCACTATGGATTGCTATGGATCTGGTAGGTAGAGTCGTAGAGAGAGCCTTTATGAGACAGGCGCGAACGGGCGCGAACAGGTCACGTGACAGCGACTCGGGTTAGCGTAGCCAATCAAAATATTTGCTTATGGGAGCTAGTATGCCGTAGCCAATCGGAGGCGTTGTGTTGGCGCCTTTTCTGCATCAACAGACGCTCGTAACTACACATTTCCGTAACAGTAATGCTGGGTCTACAATGCGAGTCGCAAAGTCGTGAGTTGCAAGAATTGACCAATCACAGTCAAATTTGAGGAGAATAATTGACTGCGATTGGTCAATTCTTGCGACTCACGACTTTGCAACTCGCATTGTGGACCCAGCATAACAGTAAGGTTTCGACCAATCGCGTTGCTCAATTCGGCCATCCGTAACCGTAACCGGCCGAATCGAGCAATGCAATTTGTCGAAACCTTACTGTTACTGTTACGGAAAATGTGTGTGGAGGACTTTATTGTTAGTCTCACACAGGAACGTGCATATCTACAAATGTAATAGGAAAATACTCGTCTAATAGCACCGCAAAAGTTTTCATTAAAATTTCATATTTTAAAATTTTTATATTTTATATTGTAATAATAATAATTTTATATTGTTAATTAAAGTAATATCTTTATTTATTGTATTATTAATTGCTATTATTCGTGTTATTATCAATTAAATTTTCTATAACAAAATATCTTTGTAACATTTTATTCAAAGCTTTTAACACGCTGTTCCAATCATATCAATTTATGTAAAATCATATGTCATTATTTATTTTGCGGTATATATTAAAATAACATAATTGATTGGCTAAAAAACCACATTTACTGTAGAAATATGTAATTATAGTATTATACGAGCTACATTTGTGATACGCACATTCCTGACAGCAACAAAATAAGTGCCGCACTTTTTACTTTACGAGCATCTATTGACACGTTGTTAACGTACGTGCTGTAAGAGAGGAGTTGAAAAATCTAAAAGTTGCAAATAAATCTCAACACACGTACTATATACTATATTTGCATAGTAATTGCGTAACGTAAACTATAAATTTCATTGCTGCCAGTGTATATCTCGGAACACGACCAGGAATTCTATAACACAATAGGGTTATAATTTAAGCAAAATAAACAAAAATAGATATTTTCTTATACGTTTCATCGCTTTTTGTGCTAAATAAAATAATTGTAAGTGTAAGAATTTCTGATGGGGCGTTATAAGCGCTATTTGTTCTTGAACAAGAGTATCCCTCGGTGTACGCAATGGTACCGACGCAAACGACAAAATGAAGAAAGAATGCTTCAATCTCATTTGGTAAAGTATTGATAAGGAAGAGTTAATCTGCATTTTATTTTTATACAATTCTTTGATAAAGTAAAATGCAGATTTTTTGTTAACCTTTTACATTTTTGCCAATATCTTTAGATTGCTCAGCAAAAGCTGGATATTAGCGATAAAACTTTGCAAAGAGAATGGCTTTCACCTCATTTAAATCCTGACGAAGAGCAGGGAGAATGTATAAACTCTAATCAAGTCTGCGTACAAGCACCTCATATTGTATCAACAAGGAGCAGTCCAACAGAGGTTCCAACTTCAAGCTCATCAACAGTAGTTGTAGAAAATATATCAGCTTTGTAAGTACATCAATCTACCTGCAGACAAGAATCAGATCCGATTAATTGTTTTTCAACTAACAGTTTTCAATCTTTTGCCAGTAACACTGAAGATCAAGACAAAGACATCAATAGTGATTCCAACTTTGAAAGTACTACCACATTTGAAACTGATAAATCTGAATCTGAAACTGAAAATGAATCTGATCTGGAAGGGGTTGCAGATTATCTCCGTGATGAATCCATTTTGAAAATGCCGAACCTTGTCTTGCAGAAGACGAAAATTGTTCCTTCTCTCACGACGAATTCATAAGCGAATTATCGAGTTCCGAACAAGAAACTCTCTGCCCATGTACCAAAACTGCTGTCGCGGATGTTATGCTCATGTGTTTAGTGTTAGGACTGACAAGTAACACTACCCAAATGTAAATCGCCGATTTTGATAATTTTTGAATATGTTTTAGTAGACGTAAAAATAAGACATACGTATTTTTTTTTATCGGCGGAAAACCATATTTAGGGTGTGAAACACCCCTTTGAAGTTATGGGTATCGATTTAATTGTTTTGTACATAAGGATTTAGTATTTTTGGCCCGAACCAAATAAAATAGTTGCATTATCAAGAGATATAAAAAATGAAAAATTTTCGACTTAGTTCGATTATTTTTAGGGGGTAAACCACCCCCTGTATTTGAAACAAAAATTTAAAAAATGCCCAGATAATTGCAAATTTTATTCAAAAATTTTGAAAAAAATATATGTTACACTCGCATCCAAAACAAAAGTGAGACTGTTTGAGGATTTAAGGGTGACCACCCTTTTATCGAATTTCTTACATAACATTTAAATTTATCCCGAAATAATGGTAAACAGTTTCATTTATCGTCGAATTAATTAATATTTACAAATTAGTCTTATCAACCCTTCAATTCTATAAGGGGGTGAGGGAAAACCTACCCTTAATAAGAGTAAGAAACCAGGCTCGCGGCCCTTAGCATTACCCAGGATCACGACGGGGACGTGGCCGCGATCCTGGTTTCTTACTCTTATTAAGGGTAGGTTTTCCCTCACCCCCTTATAGAATTGAAGGGTTGATAAGACTAATTTGTAAATATTAATTAATTCGACGATAAATGAAACTGTTTACCATTATTTCGGGATAAATTTAAATGTTATGTAAGAAATTCGATAAAAGGGTGGTCACCCTTAAATCCTCAAACAGTCTCACTTTTGTTTTGGATGCGAGTGTAACATATATTTTTTTCAAAATTTTTGAATAAAATTTGCAATTATCTGGGCATTTTTTAAATTTTTGTTTCAAATACAGGGGGTGGTTTACCCCCTAAAAATAATCAAACCGAGTCGAAAATTTTTCATTTTTTATATCTCTTGATAATGCAACTATTTTATTTGGTTCGGGCCAAAAATACTAAATCCTTATGTACAAAACAATTAAATCGATACCCATAACTTCAAAGGGGTGTTTCACACCCTAAATATGGTTTTCCGCCGATAAAAAAAAATACGTATGTCTTATTTTTACGTCTACTAAAACATATTCAAAAATTATCAAAATCGGCGATTTACATTTGGGTAGTGTTACTTGTGAGACATAACTTATCATGGGAGGCTCAACCGATATTTTAAAAATGTTCAACGCTATTTATGGAGATAATACAATTAAGGTTACAAAGTACAGCTACTTAAACATGTTAGATAGAGAGAGAGAAAACATATCTTTTCATATTTATTGTCCGGATTGTGAGATCTATCTTGGAAAAAAAGAAAAATTGAAAGATAATGAGATGTGCACAAGTTGTGGTGCTGATATTGATGTTTCCAACTCATCAAATTTTTTTGTCTCGATATCCTTAGAGTCTCAACTTCAAAACTTGATGAAAAACAATGATTTTGTCTACGCTGTGATGAATCATAGGTTTAATCGAAACAAAATTAAAGAAAATGCTTTGGAAGATCTGTACGATGGAGATGAGTACAAGAAGCACTTTGAAAAAGGAGGTGTATTGTCTTCACCATACAATTTCTCTTATTCCTTTTTCACTGACGGTGTTCACACAGGTAAATCAAATAACAAGACACTTTGGCCAATTTATCTCACTGTAAATGAATTACCAATCTCAGAACGGAATAAATATGTTTTACTTGCTGGCTTGTACATAGGGCCCAAAGATCCTAATCAAAATGTTTTTTTGCAACCGTTTATCGACGAAGCTAATAAACTTTCTACAGAAGGATTCAGATGGTTTCACAATGGCAAAGAAACTGTTAGTAAAGTTATTCCACTTTGTTGTATTGCTGATTCAGTTGCAAGATACCAATTGCTTAATTTTCAGTCATTTGCTGCCTACTATGGTTACACATTCTGTTACCAAAAGTCAGAGCGCACACGGAAAGGACAAAGATTTACAGTTTTAATTCATCCTGCTGAGGAAAGAACATTAGAGTCTACGAAGGAAGATCTACTTCAAGCATTTCAGAGGAAAGATGAAACAAATAAAAGCAAAAGACAATATAGAGGAGTGAAGGGTTTTTCACAATTAATGTTATTACATTACTTCAATTTTATGGATGGATTTGTAGTTGATTACATGCATAATATTCTACTTGGAGTAGCCAAATTACACACTGAACTTATTCTACAATCTACTCGTAAAAGATTTTGGCACATCTCAGAAAATGTAGGAATGGATCATGTACTGAGTACGATTGATGAACGGCTTTTAATGATACATCCCCCTTCTTCTATAACAAGAACTCCTCGCTCTATTAAAGATATAAGTAGGTGGAAAGCATCCGAGTGGAGAGCATGGTTATTATTTTATTCTGTGCCATGTTTGAAAGGTCTGCTGAAGAAGAAGCATATGAATCATTTTGCAATGTTATCTGCAGCAACTAATATTTTGCTTCAAAAATCAGTGACACGTGAAGAAGTATTTCAAGCTCATAAACTTTTTCTGTGCTATATGTATTTATTCCAAAAGTATTTCGATAAGGAAAACATGGTGTACAACATTCATCTTTTGTCACATATTTGCAAAGGTGTTTTCAACTGGGGCCCATTATGGACTCATAATGCCTTCTTATACGAAAGTCAAAACCGTCATCTTATGCAATTATATCATAGTCCTTCGAATGTTATTTTACAAATCGCGCGCAAGTTTCTCATTTATACGTCAATACCCTATTTGTGTTCAAAGCTCGTTTTATCGCAAAAGACTATTGAGTTTTCTGAAAGAATTTTAAAAAGAAACTTTATTCGTTTCATACGTTGTGGAGAGGAAATCATACTTTTAGGAAAAGGTGAAAGATGTTTATTATCAACTGAAGAAGAGCAGTTACTTGCGATAAATGATATGTCAACTACAACATGTTTAGCTTACCAGAGAATGATTTATAAGCGGATAAGATATTCATGTAGTAGATATTGTAACAACAAACTTAATAATGACTCATACGTATTAATTAGCTCTGGAGAAAAGGTTGTTATTAGATTAATCTTAAGGTTTCCAGTTGGTGTCAAACTGATTGTGCAGCAACTTAATATGCACGATGAATCTGTTATTAGAAATGAAAATATAACAATTTTCCATATTCGGAAAATAGATAGCTATGGCGCTTTAAAATGTATCGATGTAAGTCACATAAGAAGTCAGTGCATTTTTATAAGTGTACCATGTACCAACTATGTGTGTGATATGCCATTCGGCTGTTACGGAGACTAGTTGAGACATCTCACTGTAATGTCTGTTTTATTTTTCACTCTTTTGCGCTTGCTGAAGATTGCTTGAGACTTAATTTAGCAATGACAGTTATGTAATAACACACACGCACAGTAAAAATTATATTTATATCATTTACATGTTTAGTTGATAAACTTACGAGAGATATGATGCGCATTGCTTAACATTTAAAATTTGTAAACTTAATTTGTATTAATAAAATGTATTCCTGCAATTCTTTTTTATTTTTTTAAATGCTCTCTGTAAGTTATGTAAGTAAAATAATAAAATAAGATAATTTTTATAAAATAAATAACTGAAGTAACTAAAATCCTGCTTATTTTTCACTGTTTACTATAAAACAACCTATCAGATTGTCCGCAGTATCGTTAACCAAAAAATTAAGAACTGGATTATTTATTCAGAGATGTGTGCTTATTATTACTAGTACTTCGATCCCTTCTTACGTTAGAAAAGTGTTTATGGCATGTTAAAAACAACATTAATTATGTTTTTCTCAGGATGTTGGAAGTTGTTTCCGGTGTTTCGTAAATTATTTAGAAGTGCTTCTGTCGTAGTATTTGAGAAGTGTTTTATTTGCGTTTGATGCCGTTTTCAAAAGAGATCTTTATGTTGTGGAGATGTTTATTAGTTGCTTATGAACAGAACGTTTGAGAGATGTTGTGAGACTGTTTTGATGCACGCTGAAATAAATGTTACGTGACTATTTTCAAAGTGTTTTTTATAAAGTGTTTAAGTGACGTTTAACAACATAGTGTCAAACATTTCCATTGTAGTTTTCTAAGTATTTTTAAAGTGTTTTTATGTAGCGTTTAAGTGGCGTTTAATAACATGGTGTCTAACATTTCTATTATAGTTTTCTAAGTATTTATAAAATGTTTTTGTCAGCAGAGAATTAACCAGGTGTTTCCAACGTGCTTCCAAACAGTGTAACCATCAATAAAACACTTCATAAATAGTGTAACCATTGATAAAACTTTTCATAAACAAATATAAACATTATCTCTCACTAACCATTTTCGCCAGGGCGAGATGCGGCCGCCCCGCGGTCGGCGCGCGGGCAGTTGTTTACTACAAGCGGCGAGATTACGCACGAGCGGCGCGTAACGCCGGGCCCCCGTCCTGAGCGATGATATAGTTTTTCGCCTTTTTTAAATAGAAATAAAATTTTCTAACAACATAGAAAAATTTTTTGTGCGTACGTATGTACATACGTGTGCACATGCATACACAGGAAAATATCAATTGTACTGCTTCAAAAAGCGATTACTCAATTACCTTTTTTTCTTTTAGTAATAAGTAACGGTTGTCTTTAAGAAAGAATATTTTCTTGATAATAGTCTTAAAATGTACATATTTTAGAAAGAATTTTTATCATGTACTCGAAAGAAGAATTTATACTCCTTCAAAGAACATAATAAAATTTTATCAAAGAAAAGTTAAAATAATAAATAAAGTAATATGAGGACCCTCGAGATTAGAATAGGAAAATTAGTCAAGGCTATGAGGGTCAGACGCAGATCACAGTGCGTAATATCAGAAATAACTGGATTTATTCGTCGTTTTGATACATTACATCGATCCGTACGTTTCGGCTCAGTTTTAAGCCATCTTCAACGGTAGTTACAGAAATTAAGTTACACGTTCTCCGTACCGTATGGTGAGTTTACTGATTCAAAGTATCAGAAACATAGACCAATTGATCCATATCTGTAAATTTGTTCAATTAATGTTGAGATATTAAAAAGATCCTTTAGAGGAAACTCACCATTTGGTCTGAAAAACGTGGAATACAGAGCCATGTACATAATGAATACTCTCTGCGAGAAGACTTGAAAATCTTATCGACACGACACATGCACAGCAATGATATGAAAGATCTTGCAAGAAGAGGCATGTCGTAGGTCAACACACCGGCGAGGATTATAACGAAGCACCGTTTGACACCGTCTCAAAATGACACGGATTTTTTGCATCATGCATGTCGCGGTTTTGAGCAAATTGTAATTTATGCTCATGAACTTTGGTCGTTGGCAAATCGGGGTTTTACTATTGATACACGCAATATTGTGACGGTGTCAAATGGCTTTGTTATAATCCTCGCCGGTGTGTTGACCTACGACATGCCTCTTCTTGCAAGACCTTTCATATCATTGTGTGTCGTGTCGACAAGATCGTCAAGTCTTCTCGCAGAGAGTATTCATTATGTACATGGCTCTGTATTCCACGTTTTTCAGACCGAATAGGGAGTTTCCTAAAGGATCTTTTTAATATCTCAACATTGATTGAACAAATTTACAGATATGGATCAATTTGGTCTATGTTTCTGATACTTTGAATCAGTAAACTCACCATACGGTACGGAGAACGTGTAACTTAACTTCTGTAATTACCGCTGAAGATGGCTCAAAGCTGAGCCGAAACGTACGGATCGATGTAATGTATCAAAACGACGAATAAATCAAGTTATTTCTGATATTACGCACTGTGATCTGCGTTTGATCCTCATAGCCTTGACTTCTCCTATCAAAATAATTAGCAAATCAAATTTTTGTTTTAATTTTATATTTTTAACTGAAGAACTGAATAATTAGAATTTAGAATATTATTCATTTTAAGTAATATTATCAAGAAAACATTTTTTGTAAAGATCATCGTTACTTAAAAGAAGAGAAAACTGAGTAATTGGTTTTCTTAGTACTAGAATGATATTTTTTGCGTGTGCGTATACGGCACGCCATTTTACTATTTAATACCATCATAAAAATTCTACCAAATTAAATTGATACTCAAAGAAAAGAAATTATTATTATGTCTAGACATACTTATAATTCATCGACTTATTATTAAGCTATAATTGAAAATGCAGAATGACAATTATGTCTAGACAAAATATTAATTCTGAATTTATTTTACGTTATGACATAAAAAATAAAGACACGATATAAGGCAAATGAGAGCTATACTCTGATATTAATGAGAGAGATTTAAAATTTATTTAATAAATTTTAAATCTTTCGTGTATTTCCAAGTACACGAATTTCCAACATACTAAACCGCGCGCCGATTTTTTGTCGGACTGAAAACACAGTTTTTGTTGGAGCATTAGAATCCCTTATCCCCCCCCCCCCTAACGATTAAAATCATTTTGATCCTAATTTTAAGCATCTAAATTGATATAAAGAATTTATTGCGAAAAATATTACCTCAGCCAGGGTTTGAACCTGGAACCTCCCGTATACCGTGCGGGTGTCGTGCCAGTTCGACCACTGAGGCTATGGTAATATTTATCGCAATAACAAACTAATAGAAACCTGTAGGACGCATTGTTTCAGCCTGCGTAAATTAATTACAAGAAACATGCTCTCCAGAAACTCAAATAAAGACACGATATAAGGCAAATGAGAGCTATACTCTGATATTAATGAGAGAGATTTAAAATTAAGATTAAATAAATTTTAAATCTCTCTCATTAATATCAGAGTATAGCTCTCATTTGCCTTATATCGTGTCTTTATTTGAGTTTCTGGAGAGCATGTTTCTTGTAATTAATTTACGCAGGCTGAAACAATGCGTCCTACAGGTTTCTATTAGTTTGTTATTGCGATAAATATTACCATAGCCTCAGTGGTCGAACTGGCACGACACCCGCACGGTATACGGGAGGTTCCAGGTTCAAACCCTGGCTGAGGTAATATTTTTCGCAATAAATTCTTTATATCAATTTAGATGCTTAAAATTAGGATCAAAATGATTTTAATCGTTAGGGGGGGGGGGGATAAGGGATTCTAATGCTCCAACAAAAACTGTGTTTTCAGTCCGACAAAAAATCGGCGCGCGGTTTAGTATGTTGGAAATTCGTGTACTTGGAAATACACGAAAGATTTAAAATTTATTAAATAAATTTTAAATCTCTCTCATTAATATCAGAGTATAGCTCTCATTTGCCTTATATCGTGTCTTTATTTGAGTTTCTGGAGAGCATGTTTCTTGTAATTGACATAAAAAATGTTTTATGTACGAATTTTACTTATGTACGTAATTTTAATACTTGAAGTTCTATTATGTACACAATTGTAATTCTGGAATTACTTTTTTTCTTTTGGTAAATAACGGGGTTCTTTAAGAAAGAATATTTTCTTGACAATAATCTTAAAATGTATTCATCACAAATTTTAGAAAAAGTCTGTACTGGAAAAAAGAATTTATACTCCTTCAAAGAACATTATAAAATTTTATCAAAGAAAAATCAAAATAATAAGCCAATCAAATTTTTGTTTTAATTTTATATTCCTAATTGAAAAGTTAAACAATTAGAATTCAGAATATTATTGGTTTTAAGTGAAGAGAGTGATGAGTGTATTTTAAAATTATTATCAAAAAAATATTCTTTGTGAAGATAACCGTTAAAAAAAGGGAAATGGAGTAATTGGTTTTCTTAGCACTAAAATGATATTTTTTGCGTGTGAATTGTGCATAAATAGCAATCGCGATATAAGATCGCGAGCCAAAAAATAATTGTTTTTTCTGTGGCAAGAAAATGATACAGCGCTATCATTTCCACACCACCTTGCGGTAGATAGCAGGGCGCATTTTTTTTAAGTGGTATCCCCAGTAGGTCTAATCCACTTTGCATTAAAATATTTTAATGCAAAAACTGTTCGAAGTGCCTTCCTCCTTCTCGTATACAGAGTTCGGCCCTTGGAGTAATATTGCGCGTCGCGCGGTGCGCCATTTCCGGCGTGATGGTACCGAAAGCTGCGAGAATTTCTTCTCGTACCTCAACTTCTATACCACCACGCCTGTGCTCGACTAAATCTTTGATGTAACTCCAAACGAAATAGTCGAGCACGTTAAGATCCGGCGACCGCGCCGGCCAAATGATTGGGCCACCTCGACCCATCCACCTGTCCGGATATCGCGCGTCTAAAACATTTCGCGCCTGTCGCGAAAAATGTGCGGGAGCCCCATCGTGCTGGAAAATGAGCTCTTCCCGTTCACGAAGGGGAACGTCTTCGAGAAGACCGGGCAACTCATTTTCCAGAAACCGCGCGTAAATTTCCCCGGTTAAGCGTGGCGGGAGAATGTAGGGACCGATCTGAAAATCATCGAAAGAGTGTAATTTGAAAAAACTGAGGGAGACAAAAACGGACTTTCTTAACTCATAAACTTACTACTTACAATTCGGTTCGCTTTTATTCCTGCCCAAACATTTATCGACCAGCGATATTGAAACGCGCCTTGGCGAATGGCGTGCGGATTTTCACCTCTCCATAATAGAAAATTACGGGAGTTAATCACGCCATTTGGTGTGAACGTCGCTTCGTCCGTCCACAGGATGCGGTCGGGGAAAAGGGCGTTCCGCCGACACTGCGCGAGGAACCCTGTGTATTTCGCCGATAATTATTATTTGTTAAAAGCAGCGTAAGCATTAAAGAAAGATGATAAAAGTACCTTCACAATAATAGACGCGCTGCTCTGCATCTCTCGCAATAAGTTGCTGCACCCGTTGATAATGAAACGGGTGCAATCCGTCCTGACGTAAAACCCGATGTACGACGCTTGCGGAGAGACCAAGCCTACGAGCGACACGGCCCAAGGAGAACAGAAAATCAAGAAATAGTCACAATGACGTCAAAATGATGTCAAAATATAATCATTTTAGGAAAGTCAAGGTGACATCATTTCATATATCCAAGAGGATAATAATGTGACTTTTTCGTGACGGCGTCGTGACCTTTCAGTGACTTTTATCAATTCAGTGCAAAAGGCTTTGGTCCATTTCGAACTCTCTTTTATCGACAAAAGTGCATTAAATATGGCTTCTCAGGTGATCTCCAAGTCACTTGTAGAAGCACTTTTATCGATAAAAGTGAGTTCAGAATATGTAGAATATGCATTTGTATCACAGGCAGTCAAGCCCATCGCACATGAAATTGCATAGGCTGCATATGCATAGCATAATACCGCTAAACCAAAGAGTAAAGGCCAACATAAAGACGCCATATTGATTTACATAAGATGCTTATTGGTCCAGCGGTCTCATGCTATGCATATGCAGCCTATGCAATTTCATGTGCGATGGGCTTAATACTTTTCTATAAGGATTTAATAAATTAATTAATAAATTATTATTTCAAAAATGCAGTTTTTTATTTAATTTAGAAATGTGTGAGATCAATAATATATTTTTATATAATATATAGTCAAAACCTATGTCTTAAATTTAGAACGTATCAAAGAAGTTACTACAATAGCAAAAAATAAACATATTTCACAAGAATATTTCATATAATATCCACTTTAAGGGGTAATATCACCTTGTGTTCACTAAAAGTAGGGTCATTTTTCTAAATTTATTGTTAAAAAAATGAAAAGATTTATTGATATTCGGGTTTTTACATATAAAAGTACAAGTCTTAAGGTACATAAAAAATTTTTTTTTAGATTAAAATTTTACTACTTGAAACTTTAACCGCGTTTTTCTCGAAACCATGTTTTTCGAGCTTGCCGTACCGATAGCTCCTTCAATTTTTCTGCTTTGCCAAGCGATTTTCTGCTTTGATCTTATATTTTCGAAGAATTTTTTTCTTGCAATGATTCATGCGCAATGAAACACCTTTCTTTTTACATCATGCATTAGCTATATAGTTCACGTTAAGGCCCGTCTACATAGGTCGCAGCACGCCAAACGCAGTTCGCAGACGCAGTTCGCAGACATATTCGCACAACGCAAATGACGTCGCGAGTCGAATGTCTACATTTACCGGGAGGTCCCGTTTGACCACGTTACAATTGACCACAATGATTGAATGTTTTTTTCGTTATAATTTCATGTTCGATTGTAATTTCACCAATTACGAAATTTTTTTATTATTTTATTATTATTATTAAAATTAATTATTATTAAAATTAATTCAATTAATGACATGGCAATTGAGCGTCATTCACCATAGGACACCACGTGATCGAAACAAATTCAATTGAATCAACAAATCTCGTTCAATATTCGTTATTAATTGCTGTCATAAATATTTGAAATGGATCAAAGGTGTCAAGATCCAAATAATTTGCTATTATTCTTATTCTTAACATTAAATGCAACAGCATTGAGTTTGTGCCAGCTTCTACTAAAGAAAAAACAAAGACGATGGTGGATCCGACCAATAAATCGAACCCGGCGAACGGAAGGACATTACGATACAATATTCGAGTATATGAAAAATAATGACCATGAAGAATTTTACGAATTTACCCGTATGTGGCCACAAAAATTTGAACAGTTATTGGAACTCGTATCACCATTCCTTCCAAATGCTAATAATTGCATAAGAAAACCATTACCTGCTGGTTTACGTCTTGCATTAACATTATCGTAAATATTTTTATAATATTTTACAAAATTTTATGTATACATTATATATATCAAATGCAATTTTTACATAGTTATCTTGCTCATGGGAATGCTGTGCGAACACAGTCATGGAATTATCGGATAGGAAGATCTACAGCATATAAAATTATTCCAGAAGTATGTGAAGCAATATGGGCCGCACTTCATGCAACATATCTAGCGGAAAAAAATCAAGAGCAATGGGCTAAAGTAGCTGAAGATTTTTATGTAAAGTGGCAATTTCCCAACTGTGTTGGAGCAGTAGATGGGAAGCACATAAAAATACGTTGTTCTCCCAACTCTGGATCAGAATGCTTCAATTATAAACAATATTTTAGTATCGTTCTTATGGCAACTTGTGATGCTTATTGCAAATTTACGTGGGTTGACATTGGCCAATACGGTATGTAGGGATTTCTTTCAATTAAATGCTGGGCAATTCTTCACTTTATTTTCGATCTTTATTGCTAGGCTCTATTAGTGATGGTGGTGTGTGGAGTAGGTCCCAATTTGGAATGGATCTTGAACGAGGATATATCGATCTTCCTCCACCAAAAAATTTACCACGAACAAATATTCCGATGCATCATGTATTTGTAGGAGATAAAGCGTTTCCGTTAAAAATGTATTTGTTACGACCGTACAACAGAAAAGATTTGGGAGATGCAGAAAGAATATTCAATTATCGCCTATCCAGAGCAAGAAGAGTAATAGAAAATGCATTTGGAATATTAGTTTCTCGTTGGCAAATTTTAACAAGAACTTTATGTTGCTCTCCTGACAATGTTGTAAATATAGTAAAAGCAATAGTTTGCTTGCATAATTATATTATGACTGCAGAGGAGCAACAAGTAATGCCAAATGCAAGATCGTATTGCCCACCGGATTTAATTAATAATGACACTCCTGACCATGAAGAAATTGCAGATACATGGCGTAATCAGACAGGATTAAATATTTTTAGAGATTTAACTCGAATAGGTGCTAATAACGCTCGTACAAATGCAACACAACAACGTAACATATTACGAGATTATTTTGTGTCTCCACTCGGTGAACAAGAAGCTCCTTGGCAATACAGATCTGCATTTAGAGGCTTGATTGCTAACTGTTTGAATTTTGATGACCACATACGGACAAATTCGTAAAATCCTTCAGGGTTATAATTCTTTATATACGCGAATATTATGTTGTAAATGTCCTTTTGTTCGCCGGATTCGATTTATCTATCGGATCCACCATTGTCTTTGTTTTTCACATACTCGCACACTAGCCTACACACATGCTCTTATGATTTATTGTATTATTTGTCAATAAAATTTGAAACTTTTGTTGTAAAATTAAGATTTTATTATGAAAAACATAGTGATAACAATACATAATAACAAACAACTTAAGGGGTAATACCTAGCCGGAAGCAAAAAATTAAAGGGTTTTTTATGAATTTTTTGTGACTTTGCTAATAAATCGATCAATATAAAATTTTGAGGGATTATTACACTTGTCTTGAGGTGCAAAAAAACATTTTTTATTTTAATTTTCATTACAAAATGGCGGCGCATCAGTGCGCGGAAAGAAGGTCGATTTTTTCGAGGCGTCCCGCGGCTAGCAGTAGAAGTGTCCAACGAACGTATCTGGAACAATAAAAAAATTTTTTTTATAATCTACATGAGTATAGCTATAGAAGTACACATGGATATTAAGAAATATTGATTTTTGCAAATTTGGCAGCCATTTGGAAAAAACATCGATTTTCGACTAAAAAAATCGGTCTTTATTTGTTTATAAAAATCGTAATTGTTTATCGATCTTAAAAATCGTGTGTACTTCTATAGATAATCTATCTAAGAAGCTACAGTTAAAATTTCAAGTCAATCGGATAAAAATTACTCGAGTTCTACTGCTAGCCGTGTCTGAAAAAGTAGTTTCGAGAAAAAACGCGTTTAAAGTTTGAAAATGTGTTTACTACATGAAATTTGTAAGATATAGACTTGCTGATTTTTTTACCTTTACTCTGCTATCCCAGCACCATATAACTGGCCTTCCAAGTTGATTTCAGTTCTTTCCAAATCTTTTTTGGCTGATTTTGCATCACGACGTCCGGTTTTGACGGCGTCGGACATTGAGAGCTCGGCGAGTTTAATGCGGCGCGAGTCAGCTTCCAAGCAAAAATCGAAACATTGACGACCAACAGTAATGCCGAGTACATCCATGATCTTCATGACACTAGATAATCCGCCGTTGAAAGTTACAACCGAAATATTTCTAACAATGTCCAATACCTCCTTTCCGCTTGAAACCGTTTTCGGAGCGATCGCCCAAACAACAGAATTGAACAATTTATTCGAATTTTGGGTCAATAGAAACTATTTTGTGTACCGTCGCACCGCCGGTAATGAGTAAAAGGGACAAAACTCGCTTCGACATTCAATTTGTCATTTTGACGCGCTCGGAGTTGCTTCAAAAATTCGACTTTTACGAGCACTTGAAAAATTTTTTCAACAATAAATCATGTCAGACATCATTCTTGACATGTTTCTACGCCATCTAAGCCAATAAAAAAAAAATGGTGAAAAAAAAATTCCGGCTAGGTATTACCCCTTAAAAGAACAATTTAAAATGAATTAAACAATTTAAAGTGAACTTAAACGAACTTAAACTTAAAACAAAAATATATTTATAACAAAATAAAAAAATTGCAAACAATATAATTTAACAAGTTTAATATATAAATATATATTGTTAGATTTCCGTTATATGAGGAGTTTTACCTTTTCTGTGTATTTCAGCAATTCTAAAAAAGTCTGAAATACACAGAATTTTTTTGTCCTCTGGCACGTGTCTCAATAAATATTGCAGAAACTGTAATTCTTCTGTATTTTTTTGAATTACACTTTCTTCAGGACACGTAATTTTTGTTGCAACTTTTGTTGCACTCGTTGCCAATTGCTGTAAGCAATTTTTAAGAAAGTCTTCGTTCCTTTCCTTCTTTTTTATATTTGAATTGGGTATTTTGGTATGCAATATTGACTGTACCGCTTTTCCTCGAATACTAGTTATAGTTTCATTTGTAGTCATTTTTCCACTTGTGCTGGGCTCGTTGGTAAGTACTGAAAGTATCATATAATCATACATGTGTATATACAATAGATATACAAATATATATATATATATATATATATATATATAACAATAAACATGAAATTTCTTACTGGATTCATCACTTGAAGAAGCTTGAATTAAAACGGGTGCAACGTCCTCGTACACAATATTTTTATCTTGTATTTCTTCGATTTCTTCTACGAACGACTGACTCGCTTTTCTTTTTAATAAGTTTTGATTTGGCTCAAGATTCTCATCCGATTGAATTTCCGATGATTGAGTGAGAAATGGAGAGGGAGATGCAGAAAGTCCTACATAATTACTTATGGTTCTGTAAAAGTAAAACAGAGAATTGAAGAATTTGGAGAACTTTCAACAGAAATATTAAGATTACTTACTTACTACGCAGCCACGCAACGCAATGAGTTGAACCAAGTTCTCTGTTTTACTTTTACAGAACCATAAGTAATTATGTAGGACTTTCTGCATCTCCCTCTCCATTTCTCACTCAATTATCGGAAATTCAATCGGATGAGAATCTTGAGCCAAATCAAAACTTATTAAAAAGAAAAGCGAGTCAGTCGTTCGTAGAAGAAATCGAAGAAATACAAGATAAAAATATTGTGTACGAGGACTGTTGAATGATATGCTGATTATCCCGAGAGGGATGCGGAGTGCAGGGATCGGACGTTTATGAACTCGACACAGGTATCGCCGTCACAAGAACTCGTCTTTATTTTGTTTAACAATCGCTGAGAACGTATAGCTGTTCGTACGCGAAGCTTGCGTGAACGGAGACGCTCGAACGCGATGGCCGTGCTTTCGCGGTCGGACGATAACGCTGGTGACTCCGGTTTGGCAACGCGGAGAGCAAAATAGTTGACCGGCTCGAGTCACTGTCGGAATCGTTCTATCTTTTCGGAGCACAGCAAAGACGACTGCCGGAGCGGCTCGCAATTCCTCGATACGGGCGCTCCTTCCGGATCGCCGCCGAATTCCCCGATCGGGGATTGACAGGTGACGCCGGAGTCATCTGTTCGACGCGTGACTAGTCCCGCTTTCACTCGGAAATACGCGGCGCGGTGTTGATGAGGAATGATTCGCGCAGTATCGCTCGGATGGCGCCGTCGATCCCTTTTGTGGATTTTCGGGACACGCAAAATAACGGAACAAGGACGTTGCACCCGTTTTAATTCAAGCTTCTTCAAGTGATGAATCCAGTAAGAAATTTTATGTTTATTGTTATATATATATATATATATATATATATATATATATATATATATATATATATATATATATATATATATATATATATAAAACTCATCACAAAATTAAAGGAACACTTAAATTTTCTTAAAAATTAGGCAAAATTTGAGCAGCTGTATCTTCGTTAAAATAAACAAAATTTAAGTTTAAAAAAAGGGTTTTAAAGCTTGAATTCTCTACTTTCAGAAGATCACTATTTTCTTTCAGTTTCTGTGAGTTTGGTAATTTTTACATATAGAAAACCACGAGCTGGACAAAATGGGAAATTTTCTTCTCACTTTGTGGGCCTGTCACGTGCTCAAAAAAATTCTGCGAAATTTTTTGACTTTCCAATGTGAAAGCTCGAAGTTTTCCCTACAAAATCTTTTTTTTAAAATGTTTCTACGATTTTTTGTTACTGAGTTAACGCGGATTGAATAAGAAATGAGCATTTTGACTTTGATTGCTCATAACTCCGTTAAAAATCATCGTACCGCAATTCGCAAAATGGATTCTTAAAGCTAAAACTTTGCTCTATCAAGTTGTATAATCGCCAATTTTTTATAAAGATGTTTGGATACATTACAAGTGAGTAAAGATGTCGTAAAAATTTGCAATTTTTTACTTTTTTATTTAGATCCAAAAAACAATTGTGCAGAACAACAACAAAAATTTATTCTTTACGTTTTTTTCTACTTTTAAGTATCCTACATTTAAAAAAAATTTGCCGAATAGCTATGAGATTTTCTTCATGGTGGCCACTATGGTTTTACGGGGCAAAACGTACAAAAAATTGTGAAATTGCTTAATTTCAGTAAAAATCAAGAAAAAAAATTAAAAATAACGTCTGGCGGACGTTGAAAAACTGTTTTCAATTACGCTGACAATACATTGAAGATGAGTAAGTGTCAGCATAAGCTAGAAAGACTTTTTTATAAAAAATTAATGTTTTGTGTTTTAAAAATTTGAAAAAATACCGCCGGCATTAGCGTTACCCAAAGCATACGAGGAGGTTGCCCGGTCGGATTTACGCTTTGTTATGCGCGCGTGCGCGTGCGCGTATGTGTATGTGTGTCATTCAGCTGAGACCTCGCGACTCATCGCTTTCGCAGTATTTTATGACTCTAAACTCATTTATGACTGTGTGTGCGTGCGCCTGCATGCGTGTATGTGTATGTATGCATGCGTACATGCGTGCGTGTGTGGGTGAGTGGATAGATGGTCATAGGTGGTAAAATAAATTTTTTAAAATTTATACCAGTATAAGCTAGAAAGACTTTTTTAAATAAGAAATTAATGTTTTGTGTTTTCGAAATTTGAATAAATTCATTTTACCACCTACGACCATCTATCCACTCACCCATACATGCACGCATGTATGCACGTACACACGCATACGGAACACACACAACATACACATACATACAAACACGTGCGTGTGCGCGCACGTATACATAGTCATGAATGAGTTTAGAGTCATAAAATACTGCGAAAGCGACGAGTCGCGGGGTCTCAGCTGAATGACACACATACGCACGCGCACGCGCGCATAGCAAAGCGTAAATCCGACCGGGCAACCTCCTTGTATGCTTTGGGTAACGCTAATGCCGGCGGTATTTTTTCAAAATTTTAAAACACAAAACATTAATTTTTTATAAAAAAGTCTTTCTAGCTTATGCTGACACTTACTCATCTTCAATGTATTGTCAGCGTAATTTAAAACAGTTTTTCAACGTCCGCCAGACGTTATTTTTAATTTTTTTCTTGATTTTACTGAAATTAAGCAATTTCACAATTTTTTGTACGTTTTGCCCCGTAAAACCATAGTGGCCACCATGAAGAAAATCTCATAGCTATTCGGCAAATTTTTTTTAAATGTAGGATACTTAAAAGTAGAAAAAAACGTAAAGAATAAATTTTTGTTGTTGTTCTGCACAATTGTTTTTTGGATCTAAATAAAAAAGTAAAAAATTGCAAATTTTTACGACATCTTTACTCACTTGTAATGTATCCAAACATCTTTATAAAAAAATTGGCGATTATACGACTTGATAGAGCAAAGTTTTAGCTTTAAGAATCCATTTTGCGAATTGCGGTACGATAATTTTTAACGGAGTTATGAGCAATCAAAGTCAAAATGCTCATTTCTTATTCAATCCGCGTTAACTCAGTAACAAAAAATTGTAGAAACATTTTTAAAAAAAGATTTTGTAGGGAAAACTTCGAGCTTTCACATTGGAAAGTCAAAAAATTTCGCAGAATTTTTTGAGCACGTGGCAGGCCCACAAAGTGAAAAAAAATTTCCCATTTTGTCCAGCTCGTGGTTTTCTATATGTAAAAATTACCAAACTCACAGAAACTGAAAGAAAATAGTGATCTTCTGAAAGTAGAGATTTCAAGCTTTAAAACCCTTTTTTAAAACTTAAATTTTGTTCATTTTTAACGAAGATACAGCTGCTCAAATTTTGCCTAATTTTTAAGAAAATTTAAGTGTTCCTTTAATTTTTGTGACGAGTTTATATATATATATATATATATATATATATATACAAATATATATATATATATACAAATAGATATACAAATATATATATATATATATATATATATATATATATATATATATATATATATATATATATATATATATATATATATATATGTATGTCAAGGGGCAGTTTTGAGGTCAATTTCTAAGCTCATAATTTTAGTGGATAATAGGTTAGTAAACTTTGTTTAGAAGACTTTGCCGTTGACAAAACTTAAAAATAATGATTATTTTTCAAAATATTTTCAAGTTTATACAGATTGGTAGTCATCAGGTCACTCTTATTAATTAATTAAAGCAACAAGTTTTTTTAGTTAATGTTTACATTTTATAAGTTTGACACTTATTAATAATGTTTGATCAATTTTGTGTTATAAAATGAAAAAAATCATAAAGATATGTGCAATTTTATCGCAAGTCCTTAATTTTGCCATTTAATTATATTATTCTTTAGGCAAAAGGCTGTTTTCAGACCGCTTATTTTTCTAATAAAAAGAGTAAATAATTTATCTCTGAGCTTTTTTTTTAATAGCACATGAAAAATTATGTTGACTGTAAGTCTAATACATTACTGAAATTCAGTATTAAGTGAGAATAAAGCAAAGTTTTATATGCAAATATAAGTTCTGAAAGCAACCATTCTGTCAAAATTAAATTATACTCCGAAGCAGTTTTCAGATCTTATAATTTTTTAAGTTATATACAAGATGTTTGGTAAGGATTTACCGCCACTTACCGAGCTCATTTCAGAAGACATTTCGAGCAAAAAATGTCATATAAACATGGGTCCTATTTTGAATATTTATAGTTACACTAATTTGAAGGTTTATAAAAGACCTCTTTTTTAGTTTAAGGAGTAAAAGAAAATTATTAGAAATAAAGAATAAACTTTTCAGAAATAATCCTTTTTTTAATTGGCTAGTAATCTGAACTACAAAATTACATTCTTACTCACTTCTTAGAACGATTAATTACATTATCTAATTAATAATAATTACATTAATTACATTATTATTATTGTCATGTGCTTGCGTTGGCCAAGATCACGCGTTGTTCACAGTAATGCGTTTCCAATTGAAAAAAAGATTATTTCTGAAAAGTTTATTCTTTATTTCTAATTTTCTTTTACTTCTCAAACTAAAAACGAAGTCTTTTACAAACAACCTTCTAATTAGTGTAACTCTGTAAGTATTCAGAATAGGACCCATGGTTATATGACTTTTTTGCTCAAAATGTTTTCAGAAATGAGCTCTGTAAGTGGCGGTAAATCTTCAACAAACACAGGACTTTTCAAGTCGCTCAGTTTATGACAAGGGGAGAACCAAAGTAATTATTTTATTTAAATGACTACATTAATAGAGAGTTACCCATTGTAGTAAAAAACAATTTCTGTATATTTCTAAAATAAGATTCAGTTCTTCTGAATTCTTTCTGTGTAATCAGACAAACTTTGTTCCCAAAATCGTCGGAAGCTGTTTATATTTATATTTATAATATTGAAACGTGTCACGATGAAAATCAAACATAAAGCAGAATTTGTTATTACATCTATATTTAGGTCGGAGCACACATATTCAAAGCCGAAATATTAAAGTCTTTGTTTAAGTGATAGTTTTCAGGTCTCTAAAGAGCAGGGAAATGGCAGTTTTCAGGTCGATTAGCTTTATACAAAAATCCGATGTCATTTTTTTAAAGATTACTTTTATTCCAGTAATCGCATTGATAGAGATTTATCCATCAAAAAAAAAACTATTTCCGTAATTCTTCAAAACAAGATCCAGTACATAACATAGTATATATACTGAAGGAAAAAATCATGGATCTTGTTTTAAAGATTTACGGAAATCACTTTTTTATGGTGGATAAATTTCTATCAATGCGATTATTGGAATAAAAGTAATCATTTAAAAAATGACATCAAATTTTTGTATAAAGTTAATCGACCTGAAAACTGCCATTCCGCTGCTATTTAGAGACCTGAAAACATTCCACTTGGACAAGGAATTTAATATTTCGGCTTTGAACATGTCCGCTGAGACCCAAATGTAGACTTAATAACAAATTTTGTTCTGTTTGATTTTCATTATGCGTTTCAATATTAACGTCACCTACGGTTTTAAGTTTGAATGCTTGTTTCCGTCGATTTTTGAAACAAAATCGATTAAAACAGAATAAAAAATATTCATGAAAATTGAATTTAAGATATTCGGGAAAGAACCATTTTTATGATGGATAAGTCTCTATGCGATTGCTATGGAATAAAAGTAATTATTTAAAAAATGACATCAGATTTTTGTATAAAGTTAATCGACCTGAAAACTGCCATTCCGCTGCTATTTAGAGACCTGAAAACTACCACTTGAATGAGAACTTTAATACTTCGGCCTTGTGTGCATGTCCGTTTCAACTTAAATATTGATTTAATAACACGTTTTGCTCTACGTTTGTTTTTCATGCCACGTTTCAATATTAACTTCATCTACGACCTTAAGTTTGAATGCCATCAGTTCCCGTCCATTTTTGAAACAAAATCGGTTAACAGAGTAGGAAAAATTCATAAAAATTGAACCTTATTTTAAGATATTCCGGACAGGACCACTTTTATGATAAGTCTCTATCAATGCGATTGCTATGGATTGAAAGTAATTATTTAAAAAATGACAACAGATTTTTGTATAAAGTTAATCGACCTGAAAACTGCCATTCCGCTGCTATTTAGAGACCTGAAAACTACCACTTGAACAAGGACTTTAATATTTCGGCTTTGAACATATTTGCTGCGACCTAAATGTAGATTTAAGGATGTTTGGGCATTACGACTAAAATAATGAAAACTTTTAAATAAATCCTGCAAATTTTATCATTAAAAAAATTATGTCCAAAGAGGCTGTTTAGGAAACTTGTTGAGTAAATAGTAAATAATAAATAATAATAAATAATAAATAATAAATAAGTAAATAATAAAATTACACGTAGTTTGATAGAAAATGGAGAAAAATTATTATCTCAGTGAAAAATAATGAAAAAAATATGAAATTTTGCAAGCAGAATGAGTAAGACTACATAATTATCTATACCAATTTTTAGCTTTATTAGATTTGTTTTTTTTTAATTTAATAATGTTTCTGAAAAATTTCTCGGTTAGGTGAAGTTAGCCACGATGAAATTGAGTATGTATTGAGCGTACTTTTAGTTAGTAAAAGTACGCTCAATACATACTCAATTTCATCGTGCCACGTTTCAATATTAACATCACCTATGGCTTTAAGGACGTTCACCGGTTATAATCGTAGCCAAAATTTTATACTCTAAATCGTCGTGAAAACATCCGAATATATACGGTTACAGGTTGAAAACTTTTGGACAGCTGTGTCCCTCACACACAGAACAAAAGACTATTCTTTCATTTTTCTCCTGCAGTCGCTTTTTTACGTCGAATAATCATGAAAATCGAGGTCTATTTATTATTGTATTTCTAAATCTAAACGGTCAATAATTTCGGGTTTCTTTACTAGCATTCCTAAAGTGCCCTTCTACTATATATCCGTTTTTCATCACTTTCCATAGATTTGTTCTAATAATTAAAATTCAAAATACGAGATTTCTGTCTGCTTTGTGTATCTAGTACATGTAAAAAATACAATTTTTGATAGCGAATATTTTGACTTTGGTACGGGCACAGTTCTTACAATTGAGGAGGTATAGCTAACACTATTAATAGCATATGGTCCAAATTTTAAGCAAATACATAGAAAATCAATTTACCGGTAAACGTCTTTAAGTTTGATTGCTTGTTTCCGTTGATCTTTGAAACAAAATTGATTAACAGAGTAGGAAAAATTCGTGGAAAATAAATCTTGTTTTAAAGAATTACGGTAATCACTTTTATATTATGAATAAATCTCTATCAATGCGATTATTGGAATGAAAGTAATCAGTAAAAGAAAGTAACCGGATTTTTGTACAAAGCTAATTGACCTGAAAACTGTCATTCCGTTGCTATATATAGACCTGAAAACTGCCATTCTGCTGCTATATATAGACCTGAAAACTGCCATTCTGCTGCTATTTATATACCTAAAAACTACCACTTGAATACAAACTTTAATACTTCGGCCTTTCACACATATCTGCTGCAACCTAAATAAAGATTTAATAACACGTTTTGCTCTATATTTAATTTTCATCGTGCTACGTTTTAATATTATCGTCACTTACGACGTTAAGGTAGTAGTCTCGTAAATCGCAATTCTTAAAAAAAATTTGAAAATTTTACTATATGTTAATAAATGTGGTATCTACACGTCTGCACAACCTAAAAGTAATTGACCATTCTGAACGCGAGATAATCGTTATCAAAAATTGAATTTTTTTTCATGTATTGCATACATGAAGCATACGGGAATTTCGTATTTTGAATTTTAATAATTAGAACGAATCTTAAGAAAGTGATGAAGAACGGATACATAGTAGAAGGACACTTTAGAAATACTAGTAAAAAAACCAAATTTATTGACCATTCAGATTTAGAAATACAATAACAAATAGACCTCGAATTTCACGATTATTCGACTAAAAGAAGCGACTGAAGGAGAAAAATGACAGAATAGTCTTTTGTCTTGTGTGTGAGGGACAGAACTATCTAAAAGTTTTCAGCTTGCAACCATAAATAGTTGAATGTTTTTACGTCAACTTAAAGTATAAAATTTTGGTTGGTATTGTCGCGATACTACTACATAAGTTTGAATGCTAGTTTACCGTCGATCTTTGAAACAAAATCGGTTGACAGAGAAGGAAAAATTCATGGAAACTGGATCTTGTTTTAAAGAACTACGGAAATTACTTTTTTTATGATTTAAATCTTAAAGGTGCGATTTCACGACGACGCTCGACGCTGGATTCGAGCGTCAAATCTGGTCACGTGATAGATTTTTAATTTCCGCGTCGAGTGAAAAAAGCTAAACTGTGTTTAGCTTTGACGCTCGACGCTACAACGATTCTTTTCTCTGTCAGGGAGGGTTTTTTCCAGTTCCTCGGGTGAGGAGGTTAGGTGCCTTGTACACTACGGCTTTTCTCTCAGTGCAGTGGTTAGGTTATATTTCGCGTCCTTCTGAATTTTTAAACAAATACTACGTTTACGCGAGCATACTTCTGTAGTAACTTGCGATAATTCACTCGTTTACGAGGAAGAAATTATTGTAAGTTACTACAAAATCCCGTTTTGTAAACAGGACCTTCTCCGCGAGACGGTCGATCGGTACGGTTCTCGCGATCATTGATCGTCGATCCGCCGATACGTTGCTTCGTTCCCCTCTCGCGTGGTATTCGTGTCTGTGTCGTCTCGTCTCGTCTCGCGATTCGCCCCGTATCGTCACCGTCGCTGTACCGCGCTGTGCCGTGCCGTGCCCGTGCCGTGTCGTGTCGTGTCGTCTCGTCTCGTCGCAACGGGCGCAATTTCGCCCGCTAGGCGCGATCAGCTTCGTTAACCGGGTGCAATCGTCGCACATTCCTCCCCCCCCCCCCCCCGCGGGTGTCTCGTTCTTCCCGAAGCGGGGGCGGCTGAGGAAATCGTCCGTGCGTTCAATTCGTCGTGGCGCCGTGAACGTTAACGTCAGTTAACGTTAACGGGGAGGGAGCTCCGAGCTCGGAGTCGCCGACTTCGTCATTCCGTCGGTCACGGCCGCGACAACGACGACGGCGACGACGAAACCGTAACCGGTGCTGGACGATATGCTGCTGCGCGACACCGTTGTGATTGCCGCCCGTCACAGTGATGTTAATGCCATCCCCTTGGTTGAACGAGATACGACTATCGGTGATGTTAACATCCATCGCGCCATCCAGCACATGCACGCCCGCCACGTGATCGTTTTTTGACACCGAGGTCTCGTGAATATGTAAGGAGGATCTTAGTTTCTCCACGACGATACCACGGCTATTGTTGCCTGTTATTGTACTGCCAGTCACGTTGAGATCATACGTTTTCTTGTAGCCCGACGACACTCGCAGGAACACGATCGTGTTCGTTCGACGACAACGACGACGACGGTGGTCTCCGGATCGGGAGGAGCGGCGTTTTCTCGCTGCTGATAACGCGAAAGAAAATCCTGTTTACGTGAAGGAATTATAATAAAGAGCAAGATGGATTCCCAAGAGGTAAATATCAAGATTATAATGGTATTAATCTAACCTCCAAATATGTTTTTTTAACAGAAAAAATAGAATAATTAATGATACATTTTTTTTACATATATTTAGCAAATTCAGATTGTGTATACTTGCGGTTTGTGCGAAGAAATTTGCGAGAAGATTCAAGGTCATCGCTGTCTAGAGGGTTACACCAGGCTTTACATTGACCATAATCACTACTTTTACTTTATGCTAGGTATGTGATGTATAATTGTTTTTATTTTAAAGTTAATTAGGCAAATGAACAACAAAAATTAATTTTACAGATGATGGAAAAAGTATCGTCAGGCGGAGTATGATGCCAGGCAACAAAGAGGCAATCGTTATGGATAATCAGGAGAATGTAGATCCGAATATCCGTAAGTAAACAACACATCACGAATATATTAATGTCCTGGCAGGCAAGAAAAGATTTAAGTATCGTCCCTCCGTTCTTTTTATTGTCCACATATTTTTACGTATTTGCCAGCGTTTTTAGCACATCCAGTTATTCGCGCAAACAATGCGGGGACTTGATCAAACAGTTTTTTTCGGCTTTGCCGCGAACTTCGTATTTTATCATGTTGACACAGTCTGACACACACGGTTTCTAAAATCAAATGACGATAATATTAATGGATTAGAATAGATACACGAACATACAATTTGTACAAATTATAGGAATCATAAGGAGAACTGGTTTTTAGAGATCTGCCGTTCAAGCACGAGGGATGTAAGTCGAGATGTAAGCTTGCGGAATAGACAAGTCGATCCGATTCATTATCTCGGTTCCCGATTATCGATGGGCTCTAATTTAACCGGGCTAACTGCCTAATTAATTTTCTACCCCGTGCAATGTATCGCGCGAGTAAAAACGGTCCCAGTCAGGGTCGTACGAGAGGAGAGTGATTTCCACTTAACCTGCCTGTCTGTCTTATCCCGTCTCGTTGCAGAGATCACTGTCCTGGTAAAATCCCCTTAAATTTAGTCAATATTTACGGACTTTATATTTGGACATTAATAATTAGTTATTCGTGCGGTTGCCGCACAACCAGACACTTTGAAAATTTTTTGAGAATGACAAATCCTTGTAATTCGTCATTTTGCAGCTGAACCAGTCAGACTCTCCAGAAAATCGACTGGAGTACCCATCGCGAAAACTGCCCGAAACAAAAAACTGACCGATGTAGAAGTGGAACTTCTCATCCTGGGAGTGCAGCAACGGACTCCTTTATGGGATTTCTCATTACCGTTGGAACAAAGAAATCGAGAGACTGTACGGCGTCTCTGGGATGAAGTCTCCGCAGAACTGAATGGTAAGGAATAATAATATGTCTCTTCACATAAGTGATTTGAGCCTCGTCTTGATTGTTTACTGTTATAGGCAAACTAAATGCAGCAGATGCTCAAAAAAAATTTAAAAGCTTGCGAGACACATTTCGAAAAATTGTACAAGTTGAGCAGCATACCAGCGGCTCCGCAAGAATTGACAAGGAGAAGTGGAAATATTACGACACGATGGAATTTCTGCGCGATTCTTGCCTGTTACGAACGTAATACTTCTTTCCTTAAATCTTATTTTAATATTGGTTTTATAATAATAATAATTATTATTACAATTTTTTGGGTAGAACCCACACAAATGTGAGTCAGGATTTGCAAGAAGAAACTGAGCATGATCATACAACTACACCAAATGATGACGACAGAGATGACATTAGCACCACAATATCAAGTATGGGAAATTTATAGATATTCCAATATAAAAATTGTGTAAATTAGAAACTTACACGTTGCATCATTATTTTATTTTGATCATAAAAAATCTCTCTGAGCAAGAGGATCTTTCAATTTTTGCTTCCTCCTGGAGGAAGCTTCGAGAACGAAATTGATTTGAACTGATGAGAAAGCAATGCCAAGTTTCTAATTTGCACGCTTTTTTTTATAAAGTTTGCGTGAAAAATAATTTTTTTACAAATCTTAATCCCCTGAAAATCTAAATTTTTTTATCAATTTTATATATACATATCTTTTATGATGCTGTATTAGCGTACAAAAATGTAGCCAGTTATCACAGAACTTTCCAGCGTAAAAACACATTTTCTGAAAACTCAAACCTCCTTAAAATGTTTCATCGATTTTCTTAAGGTCAAATACCAATATCCTATTTCTTTCTTTTTCTTAGAGTAAACAGATGAATAATAATAATAATAATAGCAATAGTGATAATAATGGCAATGATGATTATGTTACAGCTTCAGCAGACTCACATAGAAGATCTCGTAGAAACACAGTCACAGATGAAGAATCTGTAAGCGTAATGAATAGAATCGCAGATGCCTTGTCTAGAGAGGATCCAAATATCGTTTTACCAGCGCTTCCTCCATCGGATGAAGTTGACGCTATGTTGCATGCAGTAGGACTTCAATTACGTCGACTACCGTACGCGAGACGGGTGGAAACACTTTTGGAAATCGTACAAATGGTTCACACGCGAGTGATCAATGAGGAAACGCAATAAAACGAATCGAGGAAATGCAATAAGAACATTATATTTTCGTTTAAAATATAGTTTATACATTACATATAAAAATGTAATAGTTTAATTTTAATATATTAATATGACAGCGTGCGACGTTGAAGCGTGCAATACGAGTACCAAATTCAGTTGTGATTTTTATTTAATCCTTTACCTATAACGAA
The DNA here is from genome assembly GCA_030770225.1 of Temnothorax unifasciatus. Classification (NCBI taxonomy): domain Eukaryota; kingdom Metazoa; phylum Arthropoda; class Insecta; order Hymenoptera; family Formicidae; genus Temnothorax; species Temnothorax unifasciatus. The sequence continues at coordinate 108,718 of JASTWK010000456.1, read as the reverse complement.
ACTGCAACGGGTGCTTCAAATTTCTTTACAGCAGAATATTTACATAACCGAACAGAGAGCGTATTAAAAATAAAGTATTAATCCTACTTAAAATGTACTAAGCTATTCCATCATCGCTCAAATTAAAGGAAATGTTTTAGTTACGATTATATTGCCAGGGAACAGCTCCTTCTCCATTGAAAAAATTAGAAAATTCTTCTCTAATAGCTATGGCAGATCGACTACTGTTATGGTTACCGTAAGTACTAACATCTTGGAGTGCCGAATCCCTTACTTCTTGTCTCCAAGATGCAGGAATTAAACCGTTAGAATCATATTGATCAACCATATTTGGTGAAATATATTCATTTGTATCGTCACGCTTTCGAAGCCAATTATGGAGACATATAATGGCCTTAATCATGTTAATTGTGTGATCAACAGTAGCATCGATGGGTCTTTTCAGAATTCTCCACTGACTGACCAATATTCCGAAGGCATTTTCAATAGTTCTTCGAGCACGGCTGAGACGATAGTTAAAAATATTCCGATCTTGGCTAAGACCTCCTCTGCCAGGATACGGCCGAAGTAAATAATTACTTAGTTGAAATGCTTCGTCACCGACAAGAACATACGGCAAAGGCATTCCATCGACTGTCAACCGTTCTGGTTTCGGTACATTCATTTGTCTCTCGTTGAATTTTTGGCCCATTATGGAATCTCTAAAAATTCCGCCATCACTGCGACGGCCATAGGCACCTATTTCGACTAATGTGAATATATATTTGGCATCACAGATTCCCAACAATACAATGCTGTGAGCATTTTTATAATTAAAATATGCGGAGCCAGCATTGTCAGGACACTACAAAAAAATATTATTCACTGATGCAATTTATCATTCATTAAACTCTTTAATATTTCTACATACCTGAATTAATATATGTTTCCCGTCAATAGCACCTATACAATGATTGAACTGCCATTGGTTTTCAAATTCTCGAGCAATGTTCAACCAGTCTGTTGTTTTCAATGGAAACGGCAGTACTTTTTTTCTAAGACAATTCCAAAGGGCTTCGCATGTTTCCCCAATAATGTTACTTGCTGTAGTAAACCCAACAAGATACTGGTAGGCAGTCGAAGTCATGCAGTCACCTGTTGCCAAGTATCTGCATATAATTCATTAATTTTAACAATGTAGACAATCGAAAATAATGAATTAAAATTGCTATAAGAAACTAACCTCAATGTCATAGCCAATCGTGCTGCAGCAGATACAGGATTTCTTATTGTACTTTCTTTAGAAATAAGAGGCCCAACCAAACAAAGCAGTTCCTCGAATTGACTTGTTGTCATACGTATATACTTTTTGAACATGTCTTCGTCCAAAGAAAGGGTAGGAAATATGGCTTCGTAAAAGCCATGAATCTGTCGTAGTAGGAATAACGGACGAACCCAAAAACTTTTTTTTTTATAAGATCTCTTTTTCTTCTTTCTCATTTCATTAATGATAAGAGCTGCCGCAACTCTTTTTAGCTTCAATTTATTTTTGTTTTCTCTGTCAATAATTCTCTGGCACTCAGCAATCCATGCCTGATATTTGTATGCACTAAACATTGGAATGATTATTATAATTATAATTATTTATCCGCTCCGGCTCCTTCTAAAGACGTCACTGTAGCTCCCGAAGCGAATATCTCCTCTAGCTTGACAAATCCTTTCGCAACGTATGTATTTCAAGCGGTATTAAGTCTATGCCTCTGTTACCAACGCCACGTACTTGATCAGCTAGAGTCACTTCCAAATCTTCCAACTAAAAAAATCGCATTTATATACAAATTAATAAATGTTAATTTTGTGAATAATAATTTCGTTGATATAATAAATATTTATAGACAAGCGCATTTTTCTCTCATAAGATTTAAGAAATTATATTAATTTTGTATTAATGCATTGCTCGCAGAAGTATTTATATGAAAGTCACTTTGTTATATAATTAAAACTGATCTTTTACCATATATTCGTCGTGGTATCCTTGTTCCGCGTCTGGTATTCCCGTCGTTGGATCGCAATTTCTTGCCGTAAATCGTAACGTTGTAGGAATGGTAACGACACTCTTTGGAGATCTTCCGGATATTTCAATACTGTGTAGATGGTTCCTGGTTCATTGTAAGGTAATCGCGGACATACTACGCACACAATGGAGTAACTGAAATAAACATTACAACATCTGTCATAAAAAATATAAGGAGGTAACATATATATAAATGCGTCGATAGTATATTTACCCTATAGGAGGTTCAACGGCCACTACCACATCTTCGAGAAGTTGATCGGAGAGCGTGTTCACACAATCAAACTGCAAAATAAGAAATTCATACATGTGTTTATCGAGATATTTTATATTGCAATAATATATAATTTAAAGGAATATAATACCTGCTAATATAATACCTGCTTCGCTATGAATAACGCGTTAACGTCAACGGGATCCTGCCGGCGGTCCAGGACGATCCTCTTGATCGTCTTCGGTTGGGTGACGACGTTCTCGGTTTCCTCGACGGCTTCGTCGTCGATGCTGCTCGACCAAATCCTCAGCGCCAGCTCGCTCTCTATCAGATTCCTGCAGGCTCTTGTCGTCGCTCTCGAGCTCGTTACGTATTGTTTGTGAGTACAAGATCGTCGCCGTCGCACAACGAGATACTCGCGGTTATGTTCGATGAATAAACTTACAAAAAGATGGCGACCGCTAACAACCACTAACTGCAATACTCATAGACTCCGCAGACGCTCCTCAAACAAGCATGAATGCTGGCTATTTGACGCTATTGCCCCCTCCACAGATAGAGCGTCAAATGTAGTCACGTGACCAGATTTGACGCTCGAATCCAGCGTCAAGCGTCGTCGTGAAATCGCACCTTAATGCGATTATTGGAATAAAAGTATAATCATTATAAAAGTGTGTTTATTTTTTTTTCACAACACCTTCACGGAAAGTTCGATTTTCCATGCCTGTAGAGAGTGGCGAAAGTGGTCAATTTCACGCCAAGGCGGCATTAGCGGGCGGAAAGTGGTTACTTTTAGAGTTCCTATAATGAGAGTTAAGCCAATGTGATGACGATTTTTGATTGGTCCCGTCATATGTTTCAGCCAAGTTAGTGAGAGTGAGACAAGCTGTAAGTGGGAGTGAGACAAATCTATCATGGTTGCCATATGCTTCAGCCAAGAAGTTAGTGGGAGTGAGACAAAGCTATAACATTTGGCTGTACATGGCGGCGGTTTGTCCTAACTCTTATTATAGGAACTCTAGTTACTTTCCGCCCGCTATGCCTCTTGGCGTAAAATTGACCACTCTTGCCCCTCTCTAGGCATGGAGGTCAAACTTTCCGTAAAAATGTTGTGAAAAATATCGTGTGCACCTCGGGTCGAAAGCTTTTTCAGACTCGTGTGATTTGCTGCCCTTGCCTTCGGCTCGGGCAGTAAAATTTACACTCGTCTGAAAAACGCTTCGCCCCTTGGTGCACCAGCTAGTATACTATAAATGTAAATACTGCTTTAAAAATTTTTAAATTATGATAAAGCTAAGTTTTAAAAATACTTTTAAGTTCATATCGAAAAGATACTTATAGAATGCATTTGTGAGATAAAGGAATTTGAAGATAGAATATACAATGGCAATAAATATTCCGGTAGAAATGCTATTTACTTTTATTTCAATATATGTCAGAGCTATAAGCAATAAACATTGTATGAGAAAAGATTCTAATTGAAAGAAATGTTTCGATATTTAACTCGCAAATAACTTATATAGTATATCATAAACATTTTGAAAATGAATTGGTGTCAATATTTTTTTGTATTACATCAAATATATTTATTACATACATGTACATTGTACTTACAAAAATTACACTGAGAGAAATGTTTTGGTGATTAAAACTATACTCATTTTGTGAGACGTAGCATAGTGAACTTGTATGCGATATGTGGTTTATACATTCAAAATTCTGGTAACGGCGCCTTAACGCGTCGATACATAGTAGTCGATACAGAGACACTTATTGTTAGTCATAGGTATCTAGCTAAATACCTATGACTAAATGTCTCTGTATCGACACGTTAAGGCGCCGTTATTAGAATTTTGAATGTATGAACCACATATCGCATACAAGTTCACTATGCTACGTCTCACAAAATGAGTATAGTTTTAATCACCAAAACATTTCTCTCAGTGCACAAAAATGTTTTTTGTGTAACTTGTAAATAATAGCTTGTGTTGTCTAAGAAAGCTTAATTTTTATCAACTCTCATATAATACATTTCCCAAATCTTATATTTATTACAAGAAATCTCTTTTGGTACTATATAAATCACTTTGCAGTCTTATCGCGCTCTTATCGCTTTCATATCGCAGAAATATCAAATACTGCAGAGAAGTATTATATGTATTTTGTCAAAACTTAATTATTGCTTAACATGCTATTTAAAAAAACTAGAAACTTAACTGCATATATTGTAACTTAATGTGGAATCTACAAATCAGCGTACCTAAATTCTATTACCATTTTTAACTTATCTACCTTATTGTTAGTTTAAAATAATTTTTTTTTTAAACTTAATTTTATCGTTTTATTAATTGCATAAAATTTATGCAAAAAGAACTTTTGCATTAAACGCATTAATCATAAAAATAAAAATTAAAAAAAGATTTTGCTTACATATTTTTGGGTTAAGTATAATTTTATACCTTCAGTTATTAATAATTTCTTACAAATAATATTGCGGTGTAATATATTAATGAAATTAATTAAATCTTTGGTATTTTTGTTGTATTACACAATGTTGTAAAGCCAAGTCTTTATCTAAGGTACTTTACGGTTGTGTAGACATGGATGTTGTCTTAAAATCTCAATGTCTCTTGCAGAAGGTAAACGTGATTTTTCTATTTTCTGACGAAAACTTGTTAATATTAATTGCGCTCCTCTCAAATCCATTTCTTTCTTTTTGTTGATCCAAATAGAGAATGCTGAAAGAGATCATGTAATTAATTTATTGAAAAAATTAGTGACAATTTATTTACATATGAATACATGTATGAGTAACTCATAATTTAAGTATCAGTAATATGTAAGTATAACTTTTCTTTAACACATATTTTAAACAATAGAAATAATATTAGAATTAATGCAGTTATTAGTTAAAATAAATATAAGAGAAAATATCACCATTTTAATTAGTAATAATTACTAATTTTTTATAAATATTACAAATATATTATAAAAATATATAAAGTATATAAAAGAAAAATATCGTAATAAGTGAAAATAAGACCGATAAAAATAAATCAAATAATAGACAAATAATTATTTTCGGTATCTAACAATAAGCTGGATATCTTGGTAGCCTAATATTTAATTAGGCGCGAAATTCACAAAATTGAAAAATAGTATATAATGTTCACTTGAAAATATTATTAGGCTACCAAAATCCAACTTAGTGTTAGACCGAAGATGGCTATTTCTCTAGTTATTTTAAAATATCGTATAATAGAAAAAATTATTTAATATAAAATGCATGCTTACTACTTCAACGTTTTCTTTTTCAAATGTTTCTGACAATGGTATTTTTATTAGTTTCAAAGTTATTGGAATAGAAGGATTTGGAAGAGCCAACTAAATTCACGAAAATGAGATTTTACTCAACTTCTTCATTATCTTCTCAGTTATTGTTCTTGTCTCCTGTTCCTGTCTCAGTTATTATTCTTCATTATCATTGTCATTCTCCTCATTATTAAAAATAGCTAGAAATAAAGTTTGCTAACTTTGTGGTTTCTTACTCTAAAAGTCAAAGGTGATGCATCTTATGGCAATATATTTTCGCAATTTTTCCTTAACTTAAATTATAAGAGAAACTTAATTTTATTGTTTTTATTGTGTAAAATTTGTGCGAAAAGAAATCTTGCATTAAACGCGTTAATATTTTATTTCGGAATTTGGTGCCTCGCAAGAAGTTTTGCTGCTCGACATTTTGAAGAACAGCCCTGCAAAAGTTGACATGTTTTCATCAAATGTTTATATCAATGTTTGCCGTATCCAGGAATGCCAAAAAGAAGGGTTTCGTGATTCTATTTATGCATTTGATTATAACAATTGCTTTATAACTTTGTGACATTGCAGTTGTAATAACAATTTACATAGTTTACCTTTAATGTCAAATGTGACCAATTTCTTAATAACCTAATGTAGAAAAGAAAAAAATTAAATAAAAAATGAATTACTGAAGAATACATTTGACAAAAGTATTTTTATTTTTGCATTTAAATTAATCAAATGTAAAATAATTTAAAGAAAAAAGAACATGAATTATTAGGTGTAAAATATGCTTAAATACAAAATAGATTAATGAACAATTGTTAAGAATAACAATATAATATTACCTCTTTTCCAGTTTCTGATAATGAATTATACACTTCTGGGTACTCTCCAACACTGTCATAACATTTGGAATCTTCTATTAGAACTTTTACTATATCACTTGCTCTTCGTCTGTTATAAATTTGCTTAGAAATAAACGTTACTCCTTATGATTTTAACCATGTACTGTAATTATAAGATTTAATAAGATCATTATACAATATATTTCTTGTGTCCGTCAAATAGTTATATAATTTCTGTATGTCCTTCATATCTTTATCTTTATCATACCATTTAATTTGTTTGCTACAGTTTCCTCTGCTGTTTTATTTATTATTGTATAATCTTTTTCCCAAAAGTTTCAAGAAACTTTTTACATTCTTTATAAACCCTTATTACCTCTTTTGATATATTCAGTAGCTAATAAAATTGCTATTTTTTTTCAAAAGAGTACCAAGTATAGCGACAGACGGCGTTTTAATCGTATCAATGATTTTACTGTGTATCCGCGCGTGTTCTTTTCTACCAAGCATTAGAACCTTCTGCCAATACTTCTTTTGTTACAATTTTGAAAGTAATGCCTTACATTATTATTTGTAAAATAACCCTTATACTTTGGACCACGGGTAAAATCTGGCTGAGGTTTGTTAGCTTTTGAAAGTCTACTATTAAATTTTTTCACTGGGAGCTGGTATTATAGATAAAGTTACTTTCTTTTCTAATAGTATCTATAATGGCTTTTCTTTTTAAATTACCTAAAAAATTAAAATCAACATTTTTGTAATAAAGGTATATGTAACATTTTATTTAAAATAGTATGTATATTGATTATTATATTTACCCTTGTTGGAATGAGCATGTTCACGTGTGATCGCCGTGTGCGTTCGAGTATCTCCGGACGATCCCGGAAAGTAGTTCCGCTCGGTAGACAGGTATTACTGCGCGCCTGTATTCTTGTCGGTAGATCTCGCGAGCCGTTACATGTACTTACTTGTCTGCTTGTCTCGCGACGCGCCTCGCTTACGCTATTCGCTTATATGTACTTATACTACAATATTAACGTACTGTGCAATAAATCGTCTCTGGCAAAACAGGTTATGGGCCCAGATTGACGATTTAAGTGATATATAGTGAATTGCGGCCCATGCGATCGGTTTATTCGCTTCGAGTTCGAGTTTTCGTGAACACGTGTCTAACGCCCTTTCTTGCCATGCATTCGACCGGCACGCAACACATCGAGAAATTGACCGCGGACAATTATGAAACGTGGAGACTCCAAATGCGAAGTGTACTTGTGTATAACGGTCTATGGGGACACGTAAGTGGAAGTGTTGTGAAACCCGTGGAAGAGGCGAAGTTAGTAACATGGACAATCGAAGATGAAAAAGCGCTCGCACTGATCGTGCTCGGCGTGTCTAGCGGCGAACTCGGGCATATCAGAAAAGCCGTTACAGCTTCGGAGGCTTGGAACGAATTGGAAAGAGCGTTCAACTCCAGAGGACCTGTGAGAAAGGCGGTTCTTTATCGTCAACTATATCAGATGAAGAAAGATCCAGAAAAATCTATGTCTCAATACGTCAGTGATTTTATGCGGACAGCTGATCAATTAGACGAGGCTGGAATAAAAGTGCCGTCTGAGTTACTCTCAATTATGCTCCTTAGCTCCCTGCCAGGGGATTTTGAAAACTTTCGAGTCGCGATAGAATCCAGAGACGAAATACCGGATATCAATTTCTTAAAGGCAAAACTGATTGAAGAAGAAGCTAGGCGAGTGGGAAGCGATCGAGAAAAAGATCCTGGAAGCAGTGCATTATTAACCGCTGGAAAAAGCGACACTCACAGGACAGTGAGCAGGAAACCGTATGGACCACGCAAGATACAGGAAAAGCGGGGCGCGTTAGAGGAAAAGCGAGGCGCGTTGGAGGAAGAACGAGGCGCACAAAGTTTTGAAGGCAAGTGCTTCAAGTGTAGAAGAGCCGGCCATCGCGCATCTGACTGTTGGAAGAAAAAAAGGTTTGACAACAAGACCGTGAGTCAGGCCGCGTGCGAAGATGCCATGGAAGCGTCGACAGTGATGCTCAGCCAGTTAAAAGACAATGAGCGGTGCCTGGACAGTGGCGCGACGGCACATATGTGTGGAAAAAAGGATCGTTTTTCGTTTATAGACAGTGACTGTGATGGTGCGGTGCAGACAGCGGGAAAGAACGATCGAGACATGCAAACCGTTGGCGCCGGAAATGTCGTAGTTGACGTGAGCGTAAAGGGTGTCGTGAAGCGTGTAAAACTTTGCGATGTGAAGTGCGTACCGGATGTGAGAAATAATCTGCTCTCGGTGGCCAGAATTACAGAAAATGGCTACAAGGTTGTGTTTGAAGGTGACAAGGGTCAAGTGCTCAGGAAGGATGGCACGCTTGTCATGAACGCAGAGAAACGTGGACGGTTATACGTCGTTAACACGAGAGAGGGACAGATTGCATTGTGCGCGGACGGAAAACCCGATGAACGGCTCATGAAGTGGCATCGACGCCTCGGACATTTGAACTTAAATGACCTTAAGAAGCTAAAAAGCGCAGACATGGTCGACGGACTGGACTTCAAGCTAAATGCGGATGATTTCCCTTGTGAAGTGTGCCTGAAGGCGAAAATATGCCAGTTGCCTTATAAAACATCATCTTCACGTGCTGAGAGGGTTCTCGGACTTGTACATTCAGACATTGCCGGACCGTTCAAGGTCGAGTCGTTAGGAGGAGCGAAATATTTCGTGACCTTCATAGACGACAAAACAAGATTCATCACCGTAGCGATGTTGAAGAGTCGTGCCGATGTCTTCATGGAATTCAGGAAGTTTATGCATCGCGTTGAAAAAGTAACTGGGTGTAAACTCGTTAAGTTTCGTTCGGACAATGCGAAGGAATACGTGTCGAAGACATTTGCCGGGCTACTTGAGGATGAAGGTGTAAGTAGGCAATTAAGTGTGGAGTACACCCCTCAGCAGAACGGAGTCGCCGAGCGGGCAAATCGTACATTGGTGGAGATGGCCAGATGTATGTTGGTGCAGTCGGGCTTGCCGATGACCTTATGGGCCAAAGCAATTAACACCGCGGCGTTTCTAAGGAATAGATGCCCAACGAAAGCCTTGCAGGGGAGGACACTGCTTGAGGAGTGAATCGGAACGAAGCCAGACGTCAGTTTTTTGCGCACGTTTGGGTGCAAAGCATTCGCGCTTCAGAAAGGGCCAGGAGTAACCAAGTTGGATCCTAAAGGTCATGAGTTTGTTATGGTTGGTTATGATTCCGAGTCAAAGGCGTACCGCTTGTGGGAGCGGGGTACCAGAAGGATCATCAAGAGTCGCGATGTCCGATTTATCGAAGATATGGATTCTAAAAATGAGAGTGCCGTGGAACTCGTCGAAATGCCTTTGCCACACGTGGCGGAAGGAGTCATGGCGGATGGGCACTCATCCGAGGTCCGGGCAAAAGTGGAGCCGTCTCAGCAGCCGACCGACAGTGTGAGCAAGGACTGGAAGGAGCCTGCAGCTGTCGAGGAGGACGATGGTGCCTGGAGCATGGCGTCGGAAGTTACGCCGAAGAAGGCTGTGGAACCAGCACAGCGATCAGGTCGTGGAAAGGGAAGGCCGAGACTTGAGCGTACCGGAAAGAAAGGAAGGCCCCGAAAATTATATAATGAAATTGCTAGCCTTGTTACAGATGCAGCCCTCAGCGACCCATCCACTTTGGAAGAGGCTATGTCTCGTGGCGATAGAGAATTATGGCTGGAAGCCATAAAAGCCGAATACGATTCACTGATCAAGAACGGGACGTGGGAGCTGGTCGACCGTCCGGTCGATCGTCGCGTTATATCGTGTCGTTGGGTATTCAAGATAAAGAGGCGGCAGGATGGCGGAATCGAGCGGTACAAGGCGAGGCTCGTGGCGCGTGGATGCGAGCAGAAATATGGAGTGGATTATCAGGAAGTCTTTGCTCCGGTCGTAAGACACGAGTCAATACGCGCGTTTCTTGCCGGTTGTGTCGAGGAGGAGATGCACGTCCACCAGATGGACGTAACTACAGCCTACGTATAGGGTGACCTCGATGATGAAATATATATGGAGCAGCCAAGCGGATTCGTAGTGCCAGGTCAAGAGGAAAAGGTTTGTCGACTGCGTAAGCCACTCTATGGTCTAAAGCAATCAGGGCGAAAATGGTATGAGAAGCTCCGTAAATTTTTGTCAAGCATTGGATTCTCTAGGTCCGATGCGGATCCGTGTGTCTTCGTCGGCCAGGTAGACGGAGAAACTGTTATTATCGCTATCTATGTGGATGACCTGTTACTCGCTTCAAGGAGCCTAAAAGCCCTGGGGAAGGTCAAACAAATGTTGCAGGGGCAGTTCAGGATGAAAGATTTGGATCGCGTTGGAGACGTACTGGGTCTTCGTGTTGAAAGAAATAGCCCGACAGGAAGCATGAAGTTGACGCAAGAATCTTATGTGAATAGGCTCCTAGAAAGATTTAATATGATGGAGGAAAATTCCGTTGCAATGCCTCTGGAACCTGGGAATCAATTATCCAAAGTCAACCAGCCGGGACTCCCTGAAGAAGACGAGATGAAGAACATCCCGTACAGAGAGCTCATAGGCGGTTTAAATTATTTGGCGGGCGCAAACCGCCCCGATATTGCGTTCGCGGTAAGCTCTTTGAGTCGTTTTAACGCAAACCCACGAAAGACGCATTGGACAGCGGCGAAGAGAGTTTTGAGGTATTTAAAAAAAACGAAAAACTACGGTATTACCTACACCAAGTCGTAACAGAAAATGTTAGCTTATGTAGATTCTGACTGGGCAGGTGATGTAGACGATAGAAAATCCTGCTCCGGTTTTTGTACATTCCTAGCGGGCGGACCAATAAGTTGGTCAGCAAAGAAACAAAGATCTGTTGCGCTATCCACGATGGAAGCAGAATTTATGGCCTTATCAGAAGTAACGAAAGAAGTTATATACCTAAGAAACCTTTTTACTCAAATAGGACTTGCTAAATACGTGGATGGCCCAACGGAAATTTACTGTGATAATCAAAGCGCGATTTGCTTAAGCAAGGACACCGTGTTCCATAAGAGAAGTAAACATATTGACATTAGATATAGTTTATCTCGTGAGGCACAAGAAAATGGCGATATCAAAGTAAATTATATACCCACTGGCGAAAATGTAGCGGACATACTAACGAAACCGTTGCCTAGAGATAAGCATGAAACGTGTGTGAGGTTGATGAATATGGAGGTATGAGTGATAACTTAATTTTTGTCCGCACATGTCAATAGGAGGAGTGTTGGAATGAGCATGTTCACGTGAATGAGCATGTGATCGCCGTGTGCGTTTGAGTATCTCCGGACGATCCCGGAAAGTAGTTCCGCTCGGTAGACAGGTATTACTGCGCGCCTTTATTCTTGTCGGTAGATCTCGCGAGCCGTTACATGTACTTACTTGTCTGCTTGTCTCGCTGAACTCGTAAGTACGGAGATCCGGCAACAGCGCAAGCGAAAACTAACCTCAAACGATGCGTCTGTATATTACACGTGCTCGGAACACACTTCGCGTTCACGCAGCTGATGTCGAGTGAGATCAATGCTACCAACTTACAGAAAATGCTACGTTGCCGCGATCAAAATACTTTTTTATGAGAGCTATTGTATTTAATTTATTAATAAATGACGTAAATAAATAACGTAATATAATTTTATTTGTATTTTTAAACAGTAATTACTATGTTTTGTTACTTTTTAAAGATTTTCACACTTTCAGATTTTCGTTTGTATCAGTTGCAAGTCAGGTACAGTCTTTCTAAAAACCATTAAAAGTGAAAGTTTACATACGAGAAAATATGCATAAAAATGTCTCTATAGCTTTTAAAAACACAGGCAACCGTTATTTTAATAAAATATTAATATAAATATTACTTTCCAGTAAAGAATATCTTCTTAAATAGGTTAATTAGCTTTATGTTACGTTTCTTAAACTTTTGGCAGAGATCTTACGGGTCATACAACCTTAAAAGCGCGACTTCCAGAGGCTCCCCTGGGCTCAATTTTTAACGAATCTAAACGACTGACCCCTCATTTTGTAGGTCTCTTCAAGCCCTACAACTTTTTCAGTGGCGGCACATTTCTATCTATTAATGGAAACGAGATAAACGCAAAAAACTGCGACAAAATACATTTTTTCCCACTTTCACCGGCTAGAACTCGACAAATATTGATTTTAAGTTAGGGTCTTCAGGAAATGAATTGTAGGGCTTTAAAAGAGCTACAAAATAAGGTGTTAAAAAATCATGTACGGTCAAAATTCGCCGAGTTATTGCGAAAAAACGAAATTTTTCATTCCCCCTCCCTCCCTTAAAAACCCATCGGTCCGATTAACCCGAAAACTCAGAAATAAGCTCTTCTACATCCCCCCAACAACCCTAAAAAGGTTTTATTGATACCGCTTCACTTCCGAGCAAAAGCCTTTTTTTTGTCTAATTTGACTGGACTAATAACCTTCTTAAAATTATAATTATAGACAGATTGAAATTATTATATTAAAGAAGTATACATATATGTACACTTGTTTAAGTATATATAATTGTAATTATATTTATATCTACCTTTTATCTATTTATTTATTGCTATTATCCATCCTTTAGTTTTCCTTTTCTTGTTTGTTACTTTGCATGTATTTTTATTTTTGCTCAAAGAGTACATTTTAACTGTATAAACAATTTATTATTTTATAGTTATTTATACTCACTGAACTATGTACATACTAAAACGTACCTTTTTATATAAGGTCTATGCATATAAGTCTTGTATAAGCACATAAGATGACGAGAGCAGCTGTAGAAGTTAAGCCCCTTGCACAATAGGCGATAGCGATAGCGATAGCGACAGCGACAAAGTTGCCGACAAAGGTATAGCTTTGTCGGCAACCTTGTCGCTGTCGCTATCGCCTATTGTGCAAGGGGCTTTAGATGTATGGCAAAGGAAACATATGGCCGCGTTCAAAAACTACTCGGATGCACACCAGCATCATACTGTCCTTGTTCAATTTTCAGTAAGTAACAAAAGGTCTGTTTGTTTTCGCTGCACTTCTGAACTAGTGCAATAAGTTAGAATAAAAGAAAATATATTTGGCTCATTTTAACTTATTGCACTAGTTTAGAAGTGCAGCGAAAATAAACAGACTTAAAGACAAAACGACACGATGTGCACTCGAGTAAAGTTTTCGACGCAGCTTATCTAACCTACAAAGGAAAGAAATACATCTAGATGAATCTAGATTGTCCACGGTCTTACATACGTAAGACCGTCGGATTGTTTGATAAATGCCAGGTGTACAATCAGTCGTATGTTGGAGTCGGAAGACGCAACGTAGCCGATGATCAAATGAGGAAAATTCGTTTCCGAAAAAGAAATTTTCTCATTGGACCATCGGCTATGTTCCGACATCCGACTCCGACATACGATTGATTGTAGACCGGCCCAAAGAAAGAGTTAGCAAACGATCATGTGACCGGAGATTTAGCATCTATTGACCAACTAGAGAAAATAAGATCACCCAATCAAGTTCGTCATTTCTTTTCTTAGGCCGCATCTACAATGAGTCGCAGTCGTAAGAGTCGTAAGAAATTGAACAATCACAGTTTACTATTCTCCTTGTGGTCGAAAAATAATGAACTGTGATTGGTCAATATCTAACGACTCTTAGGCTGAGTTTCCACTGAGCGCGTCACGCGTCGCGTCATGTATCGTTAACCAATCTGAACATCCCATCACAAATAATGTAATAAAATACGATGTTTTGATTGGTCGTGACGGATGACGCGACGCGTGACGCGCTCAGCCTTAGGCTAAGTTTCCACTGAGCGCGTCACGTCGTCTGTTGTTAACCAATCTAAACATTCCGTCACAAATAATGTAATAAAATAAGATGTTTTGATTGGTTGCGATATTACAAATAATGTTATAAAACGGGATATTTTGATTGGTTAATTCGGATGACGCGACGCGTGACGCGCTCAGTGGAAACTCAGCCTTATGGCTTCTGCACACAGGACGCGGAAACGCTTGTCGCGCGGCAAGAAGCGACGTGGTAGCCAATAAACTTTTGGTTTTTACGGAAAAACAACACGTTGATTGGCTACTGTCTCGCTTCTTGCCGCGCGGCAAGCGTTTCCGCGTCCTGTGTGCAGAAGCCATTACAGTTGCGACTCTTTGTAGAGCCAGCCTTAGGCTCTCTACATGTTACCAACTGCCTTCGTCGTCATCCCACCTCATCCCACGTGATCGTCGTCTCCACGCGCTAATACAAGACTTATGTGAAAAGATACGTTACAGTGTTTATATAGTTCAGTGAATATAAAGTATTGTTTTGCATAAAATAAATTTCTAAGATCATAGGAAAAGTTGATTATTGAGAGAAATATACAGTTAAATTCAGAGAAACAGTTATAATGTACTCTTTAAGCAAGACTAAAAGTACATATAAAGTAACAAAAAGAAAAAGGAAAACTAAAGGATGGATAATATGTAGCGGTAAAGTATAGATAAAATACAATTATATATAGTATACTTGTATAACAATTTCAATTTATCTATAATTATTTTGTTTTAAGAAAATTATATGGATCTCAAAAAAATTGCGCAAAATCTCACAAGTGATGTTCCAAAAATATATTTAAAACGAATAAGTTTGTCAGATACCACTTCAAGTTCTATCGAAAATGACAGTAAAGGTAACCAAAAACATTTAATGTATTTTATATGTCTCTTTTGTTTCTTTTATAAATCTTTTAAATACTATAATGTTAATTTGTTAATAGGTGAAGTTCTAGATGAATCTACAGAAAAAATCTGTCAGCAAGGTACGTGTTTTATTTAACTTTTATATACCTAAATTAATTGTTTCTTCATAAAAGTTGGGATATTTGCATATTTTTCATTTAATTTTTTTCATAAAAATATCAGTTATTGGCCATTTAGTATAATTATAGTTTTTTTTCAGATGTTCAACCAAGTCTTTCTAAAATTACGCTTTGTGACACATCTGTTGAATCGTTGAACAATAAAATAGCTGATAGTAGGGGAGACTAGGGGCTAAACCGCCAGTTTTTTTTCGATGCCGATTTTTAACAACAAAATAAATAATTTTAGTTAAATGTGGTATACCATTGTAAAGAGTGAACCTTTAGCTACAAAATTTATATAGGAAATTTTTATCTATGTTGCTTTGTTTAACCGGTATAGAGCAAAAACGACAACGGTGCAAAAATTGAAATCTCAAAAATGCCGGGGTTGAACCGCCACCCCCCCCCCCCCCCGGGGTTTATCCGCCACACTGCATTTTCAATACATATACGTACATCTAATCCTGAAAAATGATAAGAAACATTTTAATAATTTTTTTTTAAAGAAAAATATAAAAATTTATTAAAAATTTGTATGCGAAACATTTTTTTTACTTATTCCACAAAACAATTTAGGCACGTAAATACAGCAGATCCTGAGTAGGACACGCATGTGTTGTGTGCCCTACGCTCGCACGAAATGCAATGTTTTTCATGTGCTCTGTTTATTATCAACTTCTCTGAGCACACGCAGCACGTATTATTCAAGTCTTCAGAATCCGACCGCTGCTGCTTCCTTGATTTCGATTTACGCCCACTGCTCGTCGAAGGCTGCGGTTCTGTTTGTGTGGCATTTTTTTTTATTTTATCTTTTCTCACCGTAAGAACTGCCTTCTTGAGTTGCTCGTTGTCGACGGGAATCGACGGCGTCCTCGCGCCGATTCCTCGACGCGCCAACGACGACACGTCGTCGGAATCGCTCCGTCAGGACCCAGGGAATCTGTGATTTACGTCGCTTTGTACGGAGCAACGACGACGACGACGACGACGGCCACGACCACCACCATTACCACGACGACGACGGCGACGACGACACCACCACCACCATTACTACAACGGCGACGACAATGACGCCGAGACGATGCGGCGAACACTGGACGATGCGGTTGCACACGCGACTGTCACTGACACAACGACCAACAACGACGATCTACCGCGGCCGGGACGATCTACCATCTATCGCGTGAGCGGCATGTCAACTCTCGCGCGGAAATCGCGGGATCTCAGAGCCGTGCCGTGCCTCACCGTACCTCGCCGACGTGCCGTGAGCACGAGCGATCTCGAAAACAACGGTCCGCCATCTTTTCGGTCGGCCAAAACACCCGTTTTGCGACGATACGTGCGTACCATTTCCCTCCTATACAAACTGACGCACGTGCAAGGTAAGACAGAATCACGCTCGAGGGAAACCTAACCTGAAATCGCCGTGAGCTGAAGTCGTGCGCCCGGCGCGCCACAGTGACGAGACTAGCGGACCAGCCCCGGGTGCTTACTGGCGGATAAGCCCCAAACATAAGTTTCAGGTTTGATCGCCCATGAAATATTAGACATCAACGATAATGAAAAAACTACACTGGATTCGTGTTCAGCATGCATTACTCTTTATAATCACGTACCTCGAGATTTGAAGAGCAAATATTATTGCAGATATTACAATATTTCCACGCGCAGAAAATTTCACTTTCACCTTCCGAAAACACGTTTGCCCTCGTAAAAATCATAACACGGCAGGTAACCTGCCGAAACTCCGTTGGTCACATGGGTACCATAAGCAGCGTTTACAATGTTAATAGCGAGTTTGCACAATATACAGGTTCCGAGATATTTGATTTGGCGGATCAACCCCGCTAGCGGTTCAGCCCCGGTCTCCCCTACAGGTAACACAACTTATTTAAATATGTAATTGTATTTATATGAGTGTAGCATAATTCATGTGCACAAATACTTTTGGTTTTAGTTGTTAACAGTAATAACATAAAGCATTATCATTTTAGGGAAATCTTTGGAAGCTTCAAACAAAGAAATGAGAGAGGTAAATACTGTATACTTTTTAATTTTACATATAAATAAATATGCAGTAATTATATCTACTGAAGTACAATATGTATAATACAATAACTTCTGTTAGATGTTGAACTAAATTTTTCCGGAAGCACTATTGTTAGCGATTCTGATGAATGGCTGAATAATAACGCAAAAGATAATATTTATACGGAAATAATGTTTGCATTGCTCGTGTGTGTGTGTGTGTGTGTGTGTGTGTGTGTGTGTGTGCGCGCGCGCGCGTGTGCGCGTGTGCGCGTGTGCGCGTGTGCGCGTGTGCGCGTGTGCGCGTGTGCGCGTGTGCGCGTGTGCGCGTGTGCGCGTGTGCGCGTGTGCGCGTGTGCGCGTGTGCGCGTGTGCGCGTGTGTGCGTGTGCGCGTGTGCGCGTGTGCGCGTGTGCGCGCGCGCGCGCGCGCGCGCGCGTGTGTGTGTGTGTACTTATATATTATTATTTTTGTAGGTAATAATCATAATTCTACTAAAAATGTTATATTGGATGAGTCTTTGGAAACATCAATCGAAGAAAACAATGTCGATCAGCAAAGTAAATTTAATTCTTGTTTACCTTATATATAAATACATATTATTAGTTTTTGAATAAATACAACACTTCTACATTAACATAAATAATTATAGTTCTTTCTCTGTAGAAGTTTAACTAAGTTTTTCCATGACTAGTACCAAATCTTTGAAACCTCTGAATGTCAAAACTGTTCATGATAGAGATAATGTAATTTATTTAATTGTTGTATTTACATAAGCATGGCATAATTTTATATACGTAAATATTATTTTTCTTTTAGATAACATTAATTTTAAAACAAGTACACTTTTGGAAGAATTTTTGGAAACTTTAAATAAACAAGTCGATCAACAAGGTAAAGAGATCTATTTATTGTT
Source organism: Temnothorax unifasciatus (assembly GCA_030770225.1). NCBI lineage: Eukaryota > Metazoa > Arthropoda > Insecta > Hymenoptera > Formicidae > Temnothorax > Temnothorax unifasciatus. The sequence goes on along the minus strand of JASTWK010000456.1, from coordinate 90,447 downwards.
CACATCTAAACTCCAAATAATTACTATCATAATTGTTTAGTTAGCTCATTTAATTAATATTACCAAATATTTTTATTCGGTAGTTTTATTATAAATGTTTATTATAATGTTTATAAGTTTGATTTATCTTCAGATTTAGTTATTAGTTTCCCTGCAAACGAGATTTTAGATACATCTTTTTTAGATGCTTTAATGAAAAACACAAATTATCAAGAAGGTAAAGTATAATGATTTAATTTTTGTTTAAGTAAACTAGTATGTATCATATCAATTATTTTTAGGAGTGTACATAATGGTTATATTTCTCATTAAACACATATGTATACTTTATATATATATACATATATATGTATCGTCTTGTAAATACTGCATATCAATATAATTATATTTTTTAGATATTATTTTTGGTTCACCTAATAATAAAGACTTGGGTTTTTCTTTTGAAATATCAGCTGAGCAGTCAATTGATCAAGGTAACTTAAATGTAGTTAATGCTAAATAATTATTATATTGATTTTATACACATGTATTGATTTTGTAAACATCAGTACGAAATTTCTTTTATTCAATAAATGTTACTAAACAAATTGTCAAATAATTGCTAGTTAATGTAATACGATTTATTTTCATAGATCTTAACTCTTATGTTGCAGTTAACAATATTGAAAATAAATCTTTAGAACCCAGTAAAGAAGTTAATACAGTTAAAGCAGTTAATACAGATACAGCGGTTAACCAACAAGGTACAATACAATCTGTCTATTCTTTTTAATTAAACGTTGTTACGAATGATTTCATAGCGCACACATCTATATCTATATTAAAATGTAATATATGATTAATAGATAGATCAATAATAGATAGATTAAATGTTACTAAACAAATTGTCAAATAATTGCTAGTTAATGTAATACGATTTATTTTCATAGATCTTAACTCTTATGTTGCAGTTAACAATATTGAAAATAAATCTTTAAAACCCAGTAAAGAAGTTAATACATTTAAAGCAGTTAATACAGATACAGCGGTTAACCAACAAGGTACAATACAATCTGTCTATTCTTTTTAATTAAACGTTGTTACAAATGATTTCATAACGCACACATCTATATCTATACCCTTACAGAAAAGTATTACTGACTAAATACTTAAAATTTCAGTGATTTAATACTGTCAATATTTATTTGGGAAATACTGAGAAAATACTGGTAGTGATAAATATTATAGGTAATGATAAATACTATAGGTGAGTAATTTAATACAGGCAGTAATACAATACTGAGCTGCCAGTATTTAATATTACCAGTAATTCACTACTGCAAGTATTTTTAATACAAGCAGTAGCAGGGCTAGGCAGTAATAAAATACTGGGCTCGATTCTTATACCATTGCACTGCTAGAACATGAAAACATTTAATTAGAAGTTTATATATATAAAGAATTTTATTATGTTAATGAAAATATTAAAAAACCTGTATACATTATATTTATTTTGTTATATATTTGATTTCTGTTGCTTAGCAGCTAATGTACGTTGAGCATGAGAGTAGTAGTAAAATCTCAATGCTCATGTGCTTCTTCAACTTGTTTTTGCTGTTGTTTGCACCCTTTCACTTTTTTGTATCGATAAGCCGTCGACTCATTGTTGAGCTTGGTTTTAATGGCTGCCTTTATTTCTGTACGAAACTTCTCCTCAGTAGTTGGTGTTACTCCAAACTGATGTAGCACATAATCTGCCGAAACAAGAGCAAAAAGTATTTATTATGCTTCTATCATCATAACGCATTATATAATAATGTACCTACACATAAGAACTATATTGAGAGTTATAGCTATTGTGTGTATATCCAACGAAACAGCTATTAGGAAAATTATTGTACCTGTTATAGCCTCTCTTGCAGCTGGATCCAACATTTTTTTTGCATGGGGTTTCTGGTTAGTTTTAGCCAAGAAGTTACATGTTTTCCCTGTTATGCTTGAGTGTGCCATCTCTTCCTGGCTAAACACTATTCCCATTAAGGCAGCGGTGTAGGAGGATACACCCTTCTGCTTGTTGAGGCGGCTCACCAGCTTCTTCTGAACCTCTCGCCCTCCAAAACTGATAGTCTGTTAGGAAAATTGAAAGTTAATTTATCCATTGCTGTAACGCATACACAAAATAAATTAATTATTAACATATTATGCATGAAAAATAAATGAATACCTCCGGATTATCTTCAGGCGGTCTCTGAACGTTTGTAACAATTTGCACAGCATCCACCTCCAATAAATTAATAGAAGTAGTAACTTCTCCTCTAGCCGGTAACTCCTCCACTAATTGTAAGTCAGAATTTTTCAATGCAACATCATCTGCTGCTGTTTCTTTTTTTTTTTTTTTATATCCTAATAGAGACTGTCTGCAGTACCCAGGTTCGACCTATTACCTGCATAAAAACATAAGAATTAATAATTGCACATATGTATGAATTATGGAAAAGCGCTTTTATTTCCGAATATAATCATTGGGGAAAAATTTGCAAAAAACCCATGATGCTTGAATAGCTAACCTATATAGAAGGGGGAAGGAAGGAAAAGGGGGGGATATGGAAAATTTGTGTTGCTACACCAAGTCTAGGAAATGTTTTGGCAGTTTGCATCTGATTACCATGGGGATGTCTTTCGTGTTATAGTTCCCAACGCCACTTATAAGAGGATTTGCATGTTCAGAGTTATAGGCTTTAAGAATCATATTATGTATCACGTCTTTTATGTATTCCATCTGAGCTTGTATATGTAATTCTGAGGTGCGCACTCTTGAAAGATTAAGGATGATGCGGAGAAATTTATTTTGCATGACTTGAATGCGCTGGATGTGAGATTCATGTGCGGCTGCCCAAACCTGAGCTGCATATAGTAAAACTGTTCTGGCACAGGTCCTATACAGTAGAATTTTGTAGTCTAGTTTTAGATCGCTTTTACCGTTTATGAGGGGATATAGTTTCCTAAGGGCGCCTCGAGCCTTGTTAATTCTATCATCTATTGCAGGTTTCCAGCTCAAACTGGCGTCAATGTTTACGCCAAGGTATTTAACTTTGTTAGCCCAAGGGACTCTAAAATTTGACACTATAATGTTAGGAGGTTTAGGAAATTTTTTATGCGTGATAATGATTGCCTCAGTTTTGTCGCTGTTGATAGTCATCTTCCAACTCTGGAAGAATTGTATGATGGCATCAACATGACTTTGCAGTCTGTACACAAGCAGCGCCGGGCTCCATGAGGATGTGTATACGGCGGTGTCGTCAGCATAGACTGCGAGCTCCGTTTTAGGGTCCCTTGGTATGTCGTTAATAAACAAGTTGAAAAGAACCGGTCCGAGTATTGAGCCCTGAGGAACCCCGGAAATAGCTTCGCAAATGGACGAAGATTCGCTCTCAAAGTTGACAAAAAACTATCTTTCAGATACGAGCGTAGCATTTTAATTATATACTCTGGCATGCCAAAAGAGTTCAATTTATACAGCAAAGCCCCGTGCCAGACAGAATCAAAAGCTTTCTGCAAATCCAATAAAACCATAGCGGAGCTACGTTTTTTATTAATCTCCATTGCAAACGATTCTGAGACCCTTAGTAATTGTTGAATAGTGGAATGGCGTGATCTAAATCCAAACTGTTCGTTAATTATGATATTATTTTCTGTTAGGAAGGCATCAATCCGCGTTAGAATTACTCTCTCAAATATTTTGCTTAATGAGCTTAAGAGACTTATAGGTCTATAATTCGCAGGAGAAGAATGCGGCTTGCCCGGTTTAGGAAAGGCAAGTACTTTTGCCGTCTTCCAACATGTGGGAAAGTAAAAAAGCCGGAATGAGCTTAATATTATGTAATAAATCTGAATCACGACTTTATAAGAAGAGTTTTTTAGCATTGTTGTTGTTATCTTGTCTAAGCCGGGGGCTTTGTTATTCGGAAAGGATTTAATGATATTGAATATCAATTGAGGAGTGATAAATTTTAAATCGCTTTGTGGGGTCGATTTATCTAGTTTCTCAACATATTCGTCTACCACGTTCGAGTACGGGGACACAAGACCATCAGCCTCCTTATAAATTTTTAGGAAATTTTGTGCCAATAACTCGGCCTTGTCTTTAGGATCAAAAGCAAAAGTGTTATTGCCAACATCAAACGGCGGTGCCGGGGTTTTGTTTCTCTGTAGGGACCTCCACAACCCCCACATGCTATTATCGCTTACTTTAGCATTTTTTAGACGCTCAGACCATGATTTGTTCTTAGCTTCTCTTAATTTACTTTGTATAAGATTGTTAAGAGTGTTGCGATAGTATTTATGTTTATCAAGACCTGAATGTTGGAATTTTCTACGGAAATAATTTCGAAGTTTAATGATTTTATCAATTTCTGAAGCAACTACTGGGTCTGACGTTAAATGATTTAAATTGAAGTCGAGCACCTTGGTAGCTCTCCTCAGGGCCCCACAGAGAAACTGCTGTAAATCAGTAATACAGGAGTTTATCTGCTCCTGTGTACTCAAGCTGTGTCTTATCCCTCATCTGTCCGTGGCAAACTTATAGGCCCTCCAATCTACTTTGTGTGATTGACGAGGTTTTTTATTGGTTAGCGATTTTTCAATATTTAGTAATACTGGAAGATGGTTAGAGGATAGCTCATTTACCGTTAGGCATGTGTAGTCGTGATTCAGATTTTTTGCCAAAAATAAATCTATGTTGGAAGGGCGTTTTCGGGGCATTTTATGCGAAAAAGTAGAACTATGTATAATGTTTAAGTTATTCTTGTTTGTGTAGTGGAGCAGTTTAATGCCTCTGCTGTTATTGCTAAAATTATTCCAACTGCGATGCTTGGCATTAAAATCACCGCCGATTAATATTCTATTGTACAATAAGTTTTTAAAAATTGGATCATAATTATCAAAATCAAATGTCGCGCTTAGAGAAATATACGTAACTCCGATGACCATGTCAAGTCCCGAAAGTAATTTAATCAACAGAATCTCACAACCATCTATATTGGGAGTAGGAAGGGTATGATAGCGCAAGGTTTTGCTTATAATGATTGCAAGGCCCCCGTAACTCGAGGGGCATCGGAACGTATAATGTCGAAGCCAGGGAAGCTTAGTTTGGTGTTAGGATGCAGCCAGGTTTCAGTAATTAGAGCAATATCAATATTATTTGTGCACATAAAATGATTTAAGTCTAGATTTTTATTATTTATGCTTGTGGCGTTCCACAAGCAAATCCTCAGTGGAGAGATGTGGGGAGCCATTTTTATTTAATAAGCTCAGCTGCCTCAACGAACGCCTGTAATCTACTAAGCCCGTCCGTACAATTTTCTAGTTTTTTATTTAATTCTCGAATAGCATTGAACATTGATTTAATATTCACTAGTTGATTCAATTTTTTGATTTCGAATATCAGACTGTTAAAATCAGTTAGGTCGCCAGAGAGCGCAAAGTCATTTGAGTTATTATTTACTTCGTTAGAGTTTTTCAGGGCTTCTGCGTATGTCAGCGGAGGAGAGTAAACACGTTTGGCCGTTGAGGCAGCTGAGCCATCCAAATGAAAGTCATGTCCGTTACCATTCGCGTTTGAGAATTTATGTCGCGCAGTAGGAATTTCATTAGGTTTAGCATGCCTTTTATTATTACTTTCAAGCAGATCGTACACTAATCCCGAGGGGCGAGCACTCGTTCTTTTTTCCAAGAATTTTAAGTATGACGGGCATTTTGTGTAGCTTGCGGGGTGCTCCCCCAAGCAGTTGCAGCATTTTGCCGGCGTGTTTGAATCTTTTTTACAGTCAGAGGTAATATGATCGTCCGCACATTTGACGCATCTGGGTTTTTTGTAACAATTAGTCGAAGTATGTCCAAAAGCTTGGCATCGATAGCATTGTAGAATAGTCTTGCGATTTATGAATTTATCCCAATAGATTTTTGAGTGAAATAAATACCGAATCTTTTTTAGTTGCATAAGAGAGAACCTCGCACTCAAGTTAATCTTGTACGTAGCATAAATGCTGTTTTCGTCGTTGATTTGTATACACGAGTTAGTCTCGATTCCAAGCTTCTCAAGTTCCTTAGAGACTGTTAAATTCGGAATGTTCGGTAGGCCCTTCAAAGTGACTGTTAATGACTTATCCTCAGGTAAGGAATAAGTGTGAAAAGCGTATTGTTGGTCTATTGCAAATTTTTTGAATCCGGTGAAATCTTCAAGATTAAAAAACTGTATTTTAACTTGATTTCCTAGGAACTTGAGATAGAAATTCTCTCCTACGCTTTGCTTGAGTTGATTTGAAAATTCTGCGTAATTTTTTATTTTGGAAGCAAGATAAATCGGAGGTGGTTTTCTATTTGACGCAATACTATTCACTTTAGCTGTCGATGCCGCGTCACTGTTTTTAGCTTTTTTGTCTTTACTCACATGCTTTCTATCTTTAGGTTGAATAACATTTTCCTCCTCATCTCCCTCAAGTAAGCTACCCGATTCGGCTAGGCATTGGAAGCGATTAATAGAATTGAATTTACCTTGTATTTCCGTATCGATGCGGGGGAGTTTTTCAGAGCTAGTTATATCGGCGAGCTCTACGTCAGCTTGTCGTTTGAGTGTCTTCGTTGTTTTTGTCTTACCCTCCGATTTGGAGGGGTGTCCAGGCACTGGGTTCTCGGGGGACACCGCGCCGATCGGCCGTTCGTCCTCTCTGCAGCCTCAAAGTCAGTCCTCGTTGGCACAGCACGTTCGAGAGTTCCGAGCAAGTTCGGGAAAGCGAAAGAGCACTATGCGAGTACTAAGAGAGGTCCACCGCAGCCATCTGCTGCTGTAACTGGGGCCTAACAATTTAAACAATTAGGCTTATATATGTGCTCAACGCACAGCATATATTAAAAATAAACCAGCAAGTTATTTCAAAGTAATCAATTAATGTTATTTCTGCAATTGAAAAAATCTTCACATACTTGTACTTTACTGCTGGCATGAGAAGCAGGCAGAGCGGGAACACAAGTTTTTTCCGCCACAGTGGCAGTAACACTTGTCGTAGGAGCTTGGCGGAAGATATCCTAAAAATTGACACAAAAAATATTAGGTTTATTGTGCTCACACATTGAAACTAAATTATGTAAGTTATTTCGAAGTAATCATATATTAAGTTAAAAAAAAAAATCTTACAAATAAGGAAGGCTCATATAATTATCAAATTTAATATACTTGATAGCTATTGGGAACGGGCACACGGCCAATATGGCGGCCATAAGCCGGCTCACATACACGTGGAACATACGTGTGCTCACAAGCACACATATATTGTTTCGCGTGTATAAGCTGGCTTATGGCCGCCATATTGGCCGTGTGTCTGTTTTCAATACTGAGTCATTATGGTTGTTGGTGCAAAATAATTTATTTGTCATACAGAAATTTAGGAATTTATTTATTATATAGTCTACATTGAGACATTAAAATGTACAGCGTTCTTAAATTCGAGATACTTTGAGTGTACAAAAATCAAGTATATATAGATCTCACAATAGAGAATCAAATTATACAAATTAAATAAGAAATTTTGGAGGATATTATAAAAAAAAAGAATACCGAGAGAAAAAATATCAAGGTTAGTGGCTAACTTTAATTTTTATCTACTGTCATTAACTTTTATTTACTACTGCTATTGAAAAAAATGATCACACATGTACCTTATTGCTGGTATCGTGGATGCTGCTTTTTGTATGGCTCGTCATGGTGCTGTGACTAGTGCTAATCCTGCTTTTACTATTGGCTAAGGAGGCCAGTTCTTTCTTGAGCTTGTCAACATCCTTGAACATTGGTCCTGAAGCTGCAATTAGATAAAAGCTTTTAATTAAAAACACATCAAAGCATTGGATGTGGATCACTATCCGCAATCTGTAACTAAATCCTGTTACCCTCATTTACGCAGCGCAATGCCCTTAATCTCGTATTATCCAGGTGTAGCCTTTTTATATCCAATTCTAAAACGTTAATCTTGTCCACAAGTCTGTCTTTGGATCATTTATATTTAGACTGGTTATCATCATCATCATCCTCATCGTCATCATCATCAACCCAAATCTGTATAAAAATTCCGACACCAGAAATAATTTAAACATATCGTAATATATGTTGTACGTATAAACTGGCCTTAAATAGTTGCGTCTAAAGCACAATATTCCTACCTTTTGAATGACCCTACTTTTCTTATCCTTCTTATCAACGTCATTTAAACGGGACAAGATATGAGGCTGGGTGTTAGTTTTCTTAAGAGCAGGTTGCCTCTGTTTCTTATGTTGATGGCTAGTAGTGTCATTTACTGTCTTCTTCTTCTTCTTTTTTGTGATGTTGTCGTCACTGACCTGCTGGTATATATATGTGCATATATTGTATATACCTATAGACTTATATAATAGACCGGCCCTGCCATAAGAGGCAACATGGCAGCATTATTACGGTGGAGACATAGTCTTACTGGTAGACTTCTCTCTTTCCTACCTATAGACTTCTATCCTCACCAAGCGATCAAAAGAAAGAGAGATGTCTACCAGTGAGGCTATGTCTGCACCGTTATGCTGCCAAGCTGCTTCTTACGGTAGGGGCCGGTCTATCTATATAAGTTAATGTATATACTACATCCAACGAATAAAGTCTTGTCACATAATTGCAATAACATGCAGTTATCGGAATTAAAATATACTTACATTCTTGGCGAGATCTGTAGGGTCTGATGATAATTCATCAATCTCCAATGATGAATCACTTGTGTCTTGGTCATCAACAGGACTTTTATGGCAAAGGACACGTCTCTGTTCCTTTGACGGGTTTGCCTCCATATTTTTGGATGTTATTTGCCTGTTGGCACATGACTGTCCACTCTGAAAGGAAATATGCAAAGTAGATATTTTCTCACTTAAAACACACATACACAAAGTAGGTACAATTATGACAAAAATTAAGTGAAGTTAGTCTAATCCTATTGAACCCTATAATAAGCATTAATTAACTCTTTCTCAAGTATTTAATAGCTACAAAAAACATTTGTTCGTATTTTTGTGCACATTAAAAAACAAATTAATCATAATATCTATAAAAAATTTTGACATTTTAAAACTTTTAAGAACTTTTTTATTTGTTACTATTTAGCATTAAATTTTATTTTTATTGCAATCATGTAATAATTTGCGTTGTAAAGTTATTATACATGAGACAAACTTTTTTTCTTACCATATTTAATTAATAAATCTATTTGAAATATTTTAACAAAATTATAACTTTAAAACAATAAATGCATTTAAAATAACTTATTATCGATTTATAATTGCGAAAAATAAAAGATGATAACAGTCTAATATTTTATTGCGAGATTTGTAAGTACATATTAAAATATACGCGTGTTAGAGTCATGTAATTAACTGCAGTGGGAATAAAAGTTAATATAATTTTTAATAATGGAAAATATATAAGCTTATAAATGGACAATACATACCACCGACAGCTCTAACTTTCACAACCAGATCTTCCCACCGGTCGTGATTTTGCAAGACCCGCGTCATGGTCTTCGCACACCGAATTTCTATCTCCACAGGCCACCGTATAATCACCTCAGTGTCCACAATATTAGCAAGATCCATATTTTCTTTGTCTTTAAGCCAAGCTTGAAAGCCAACCTGCACCGGCTTCTTCCTTTCGTTAATAAACTGTACTAGTACACACTCACGGTCATTCAACTTTATTCCCGACATGGTTAGGAAATTGTCGAGAATAATTGTCGAGAAAATTGTCGTTCAGGTGATCGCAGATAAAATAGATAAGGCAGATAGAATGCACAAAAGACGGAGGATGCTATAGCCGGCTTGAGCTGAGGCAGTGATGCGATATTGCAACTTCGCGGCCAAACAGTGTTGCTTCCAAGTTGCAATGAGGGCGCGGCTCATGGCTTTCTTCCCGCTCTTTTACGCACACAAAGGCGCGCGCGCGCGCGCGCACCGCTGTCTATTCACCTCGAACGGTGCCCCTGGGTGCACGCATGATGCGCATAATGCCCGTTTCACACTAGCGATTGACGATTGCGTTTACGTTTGCGTCTACGTCTTTTAACCAATCAAAACGGAAATCGCGAATCGCAATCTCCAGCAGCTACTTTCTGAGCTACTTTGGTCAAGAGACATAAACGCAAACGTAGACGCAATCGCCAATCGCTAGTGTGATACGGGCATAAGTCGCAGTTTGCAATAGGCGATTTCAGCCCTAAGCCATAAGAAATTGACCAATCACAGTCGAATAAATGAAAGAATGAAAAGAATAATCGACTATGATTGGTCAATTTTATGTACTAAGGTGGAAACACTTCGATCAGTACAAGGTGTAAACACCTCAGTACATAACCTTATTCGGTGATTGTTGACGACGGCAAGGGTAAGACACCTCAACCGTCCTCCTCGAGGACAAACTGAAAAAACTCCCTTGTTGACGGCAATTAAAATTAAAATTACAGCGTTATCTAAAATTTTTGGATATTTCCATATTGAAAAATAACAAAGAGAACGCGTATTTGAGAATGCAAAAGGGACCTTACAGGCAGTATCTGCGGGATGATAATATTCCCATCCCGTCCAGCACATTTTATCGATGGCAGCAAGAAGAAAATAATCAAGATGAAATGGCGTTCGAAAATGAGGTTAGTTCACCAATCTTTTTCCAAGTTTTATTAATGTGACAAGAGTGGTATTAAATACTCTATATGTAGGACGGCACTTTAAAGTGATACCGTTCTTTATCTTTTTTAGACAAGCGCACGTATAGTTTGTGAATTTAATTTACCTGTATCTTAAATTACTTTTGTCTCTGCAGGTTGCACCAATAGCAGAGGCAATACCGAGCGAACAACCAAGAGAGACAAGCAGCAGCAATAGTAGCGATGAATCGATGGATTGGGGCAATGATGCAGATGACGCATGCTACGATAGCAGGTAAGAAAGTGATGGCATCATTGAAAATGAAACACAATCATCGGACCATTATTGTTGGTCTTATGATGGTAATGACAGTAGTGCGCTGCCTGATGAAAACAGCAGTAGCAGGTGTTTGACAATGAATGAAGAGCAGCAGGCAAACCTTGCCTGCGGAATTGAAGACAACTGTAATAATGACAACAGTAGTAGCAACGACAGTCTCTCTTATCGGAGTGATAATGACCAAAGTAGTGACATAGAGATTGATTCCATTCATGATGTGTTTCAAGAGGTACCTCATTGGGAGGAGGATGATGTAGAACCTCCTCAAGAGAAAGTTCCGTTGTATGAAGGGTGTGACATTACTATAGAAGAAAGTGAACTTTTGATTATGACTTATGCTATGCGTTTTGGGCTGTCTGATGTAGCTTTGAAGCATCTCCTTCAACTGATTGACTGCCATCTTCCTGGACAACAACATAGGTCACTGTATATGTTCCTAAAAAATTTCCCATCACCACCTGAAATTGTAACACATTACTTTTGCCCGAATTGTCAGACAAATATAACTTTCCCAGAAAATAATCGTAAAATTTGTGAATGTGGTTTTCAATGCGATAAAAACTACTTGAAAATAAAAGGATCTTATTTCTTGCATATTCCTTTGAAAGAGCAGTTAAGAAAATTAATGCAGGATAAAAAAATGTATTCAAACTTGAGATGGGAAGATGATACTCAGAGTGATGTAATCAGTGGTAAAATTTATAAGAAATTTATTCAAAAAGGTGTAATCTCCAGACCAGACATAACTTTGCAGTGGAATACGGATGGTGTGCAAATGTTTAAATCGTCAAAAGTGGCCTATTCAGGTTTCTGTGAATGAACTTCCATATAATTTGAGAAAAGAGAATATTTTGCTGAGTGGTATATGGTATGGTGCAGGAAAGCCAAATATGAATCTGTATTTGCAACCTTTTATTGATGAACTGAATATGCTGCACAATGATGGTTTTGAGTGCCGAGTCCCTGACAGTGTAGATCCAGTTCAAATTAGAGTACACACTATCCTTGCCAGTGTTGACTCTCAAGCAAGGCCTTTACTTCAGAATATAAAAACATTCAGAGGTAAGCAAGGGTGTTCATTTTGCTTACACGAAGGTGAAGAAGTAGCAGTTGGTCGAGGCGCAGCTAGAATGTTTAGAGGTGATGTAGGAGAATTACGTACACAGAAACAGCATTTGAATGATACTGCAACAGTGGAGAGGACTGGGGTTGTTGTTAGTGGAATCAAAGGAGCATCAGTGCTTTTACTTCTGAATGTTTTCAACATAATTGCATCATTTGTACCTGAGTATATGCACTGTATTTTGCTTGGCGTTGTAAAAACAATGGCAATGTGGTAGACAGCAGGCTCCAATAAGGAAGAACCATTCTATTTTGGTTCAGACAATAAAATTGATGAATTTGATTCCATACTTATGTCCATGAAACCTCCTAGTGAGGTGACACGGACACCACGAAGTTTACGTGACATGAAATTGTGGAAAGCCTCAGAGTAGAAGAATTTTCTTCTCTATTATTCTATACCATGCATGCAGGCCATCGCAATGCCAAAGAAATACATTGATCACTGGTTTCTCTTAGTTTTCAGTATGCATGTTTTCCTCAAAGAGCGATTCACTCAGGAAGAATTTTCAAAGGCTGAGAGTGCTTTAAGAAAATTTGTTCTTACAATAGAAGATATATATAATGTTCCTACACTTATGAAATTCAATATTCATTTGCTTTTACATATTCCAAAAAGTGTTCAGGATTTTGGAGCTTTGTGGGGTTCCTCTGCATTTCCATACGAGACCTATAATGGTACTTTGGCTACAATGTTTAAGAGTTCACAATTCGTACCACAACAGATTTGTAAATGCTACCTAAGACTGCAAGCTATTAAAGAGAAGGCGTCTGATATCTTTGTGAACAATCATCATTCAGTATATGCGTAATCGTTGTATGACAAGTTTACATTTCGGAAGAGTAGATCAGGTTACTGTGTTCAGTATGGTAACTCTGTCAGACTTTTTGGTGCACCAGACTACTTCTCTTTTACTCTGATTCAGAAAGTTGAGGTAGAACGATTGGTAAGAGAAGAAGTGCTCAATAATAATGTTCTGTCATACAAACGATTTATTTTCAAAAATGTCCTCTTTCATGTGGAAGGGTATGAACGAATGACCAAAAGAATAAACAACACAGTAGAACTGCAAGACAAGACATTGCTTTCCATCATTCATGTTCTCATAGTCAAAACAGCCAGGTCTAATCGTTCACTTTGTGTTTTGCTAGGAATGCGCTTGCATCCAACTAATGATCATCTTTGCACCGATAGAACACTACATATTACGTCTGGTGAATTTGCTCACATAGTGGAGAGGACTCCGGAATGTGTTGCAGTATTTTCAGATATGTTGTCACGAAAGTGTATTGTTATACCATGACAGAAAGCTATGTGTCCTACCTCTTGTTAACACAATTGAAAGAGACTAGATGACTGTCTTTATCATTCCTCCTTGCAACTTTTCAATAGCAAAATAAATATGCGTAATACAAAACCACATCCTCTAATAGTCTACTATAATAACTGATGTAATTATAACTGTGCGGAACAGCAATCTCTTGTCTTGCAGTTCTACTACTGTGTTTGTGCGTAGAGTTATTTGTTGTATAAAAGATACTGTTGCAGGTCAAAATTTAGATGCATAGTGCATTATGTTCTTTGTATGTACTCGTATGTATATTAATAAAAAAATGTATCTATATATATTATTATATATCTATATATATTATTATATATAATAAAAAAGAATGCAAATTAAATTATAATAATTAAATTATAATACCCTTGTTAAGTTGTAATCGTTCTCTCATCTCCTACTGGAAACGTTTGAAAATTGTTCACTTCATTATCCTTGAGACACACACTCTCACAAAAAAGCAAAAAATATAGGAGTATTAATTGTCGTTCCATTTGCTACTAGAATGATATCAGCAGCAGTTCTATTTCAAACCTTGCACACTTTTATCACGACGAATTATACAGACCTATATAAAATGTATTTGTGCCTTACTTTTATCTCTTTTATTCCTTAATATTATCAAGAATTAACCATTATAATGTTTCTATACAAATTGTAGTACTGGTCAGTGATTAATTTTACATGAAATATTCAGTTCAGTACTTGAGTATTAACATTAAAATACTGGCCAGTGATTTATTACACATGGAATCCTCGGTCCAGTACTTCAGTACTAACATTGAAATACTCATCAGTAATTCAACACAAGTATTTATTACACAAGTATTTATCACCTAGTATTAAATGCTTTCTCGTCAGAAATTTAATACTAAGTATTCAATACTCGTCCTGTATTAAATACTATTTTCATAAATTACTGACCAGTAATAAAATACTGTGCAATACTTGGATCACAGTGATTCAAGTACTAATAAATACTTAATTTTAGTATTATTAATACACAAAATAAGTATTTATTACTAACCAGCTAGTAATACTTTTTTGTAAGAGTATTAAAATGTAATATATGATTAATAAATAGATCAATAATAGATAGATTAAATGTAACTAAAAAAATTGTCAAATAATTGCTAGTTAATGTAATACAATTTATTTTTATAGATCTAAACTCTTATGTTGCAGTTAACAATATTGAAAATAAATCTTTAAAACCCAGTAAAGAAGTTAATACATTTAAAGCAGTTAATACAGATACAGCGGTTAACCAACAAGGTACAATACAATCTGTCTATTCTTTTTAATTAAACGTTATTACGAATAATTTCATAACGCACACATCTATATCTATATTAAAATGTAATATATGATTAATAGATCATATGTACATGATCTTTTCCAGAATTGTATTCCGATATTTTAAAGCCTCGGAAAGATCCTTAAATGCTTTATATAAAGATAAAGTTAATCGGAAAAAAATATTTTATTTTGAATTATTCAGTTTTTTTTAAGAACTTAATGTGTTTGTAATGTTTCTTTTGTTTACAAATAATTATAATTAAAAACTTTTATAATGTTGATTGTTGTGTGGTTGAACCACGGACGCTGTGTGTCAACCTTGGCAGAAGGTTCGATCGTCAAGGCAAAGGTCACGGTTTGAAATAACGAATTCTTTCTGCGTGTCCACTTATAATTTATTCTCGTGTAATAAAGCTGAGGCGAGCGGGAGTCTGCGCCGATGGGAGGCTCGAGAGACGTCGAGTGCAGGTGGAGGCGCGGCGTGCTCCGGAGCGTCGGTATCGGTCGACACGTTACGCGCCCTCGGCGAGTCGCTTGGCGGAGTTCCGCGAGACGGATGCGTGCTCCGCGGAATCGGAGCGGCCGTTCGTTTTGAGGCGGCGTCAATGCAATCGGAGGCAACTGGTTCGCGTACTTAACTCGATGGCGGTCTCAGCGATGTCGTTTAAGCGCGAAAAGACCAACGGAAAATGTACGAAATCGAACTCGCTCGTATTAGAACCGTTTCGTTCCGCCGTTAATTGCCGACTCGACTCGCGAGAGCTCCGTACCTGTCGAATCTCCTGCCGTTTAACAGAGCTGTGGGAGGGGGATTCGCACGTGGGGCGACGAGCCACGCGGCTCGATGGGAAGGGGACTGCCGCGACGCGAAGATTCTCGCATATTCCGGAACATTGATAAAATCATGGAATCCCCTATTAACTATATAGCATTCGTGCATAAAAAATAGTTTTTAATTTATTTTTGAGTATTTTAAAATCTGATGTTTTTCATGTATTTATTTATATATAATATTATTGACATTAAAAATTAATGTTAAGGTAATAACATTATTTTAAAAATTATTATATGCTTTGATTTCAGAAGATATTCATCAGAACAGTGAGGATTATAATGATCCAGACTATGTTGTTTCCAGTAATTCAGATGATTCAGATAATGAATCAAATGCTTCTATTGTTTCTCGAAGCTTTATAACGCATGACAAATCTAATACTTCAAAAAGCAGCCTTGATACCTCAAAGCATACTTATGAAGGAAAAGCCACTTGTGATGACACAAATCTTATTGTATCAAAATCTGAAAAAAAGGGAGCAAATAAAAAATACTTTTGCATGTACTGTAAAAAATTACAAACCAAATTCGCAAGACACTTAAAAACTGTCCATAAAAATGAGAAAGAAGTAAAGAAGTTCATTTTGCTTCCTAAAGGTAAATATAATAATCTGTTACGTCCTGAGAACTCCACGATTTCCCTTTTCCGTTTAAATTCCTCTGCGCTCAGGATAGCCGTTAAGATTAGGATAAGGTAAACTAAGCACGGACGGTTGTCGATCGACGAGTGAGCCTTAACCCTTGCACATTCCTTTTCCTTTTTTCTATAGGTAAAGTATCTGTTTACCTAGGCACTTAAACGCAACCTTCCAGATGACGAATTAGTGACGGACGGAGCATACTAAATTTTCATCGGCCTTGTCAGGCCCAACACGGAAAGAATGAAAATCTGGCGACACGACGCGCCAAATGGGCCTTAATGGATTGATGAAGATCTTTATTGCATCAAGCGAGGTTTCAAAATGCACGTACGATGTTTCCGACAAGCGGAAACAAAGCCGAGACGTGTCCATAAATATACGTAGCAGAGTTTTTTGCTTGTATTTAAGATTAAGAGGTATGCATCGTCCGTCAACACAAAAACAGGGGCCGCGAGATAAAAAAGAGACCCTAATAAAAATAACTGAGAAATAACCAGCAATAACCGGAAAACAAGTTAGTCACTGGAAGGGTTGCACCCCCAGTAAGACAGTGGGGGCCTTACGAGAAGACTCGCCAATAAACAGTCGGAAAAATCGACAACCATCTTCGGCTTTCTAGGATAGGTGAAAATTTAAGAATCCGCCTCTCGGGTAAAAACAGTCTGCCAACGAGAAATCCTTTAAACAAAAATTAGAAGCATCTTTCCAACCAGAAGCTCCCAAAATGGAAATCTGACACATCCCACACAAAATTCATCCTTTCCATCCCTCTAACTTTCCTATATAAACCGCGACATCACAGGACTCGCTCTCAGAACTATTCTCAGTCTCCCAAGTTTTGGCTTACGTACTGTTCGGTATTATAATCGTGATCTCGCTTTCAAGTCACGATTTCAAGTTTAAAGTCAGTGGAAGAGATCCGACCAACAACCGACTCACCCACCGACCCGACCAACGCTTCATTCCAGGAGAAAATCAGGCACTAAGAACTCATCAAGTAGTAAGTTCTCTACATACACATACACATATTGATATCGGGGCCCTTTTTATCTTTATTTTATCCCCTTTCGTATTCACTCGACATTCACGTGTTAGGGAGGTCTCTCAGTTATAACCCTTCTATCTCTATTGCTTTGAGTTAATTGGCTCGGCGGACTCGAGGTATGTTGCTCTAAGTTAACTGATTCGTCGGTGGACTTGGGGTACACTGCTTTGAGTTAGCTGGGTAGGTGGACTCGAGGTATATTGCTTTGAGTTAGCTGACTCGTCGGTGGACTCGAAGTATATTGCTTTGAGTTAGCTGGCTCGTTGGTGGATTCGAAGTACTCCTTAGATTTAATCTCCTGAGGTGACTTCCCCGCACTTAAAAAATTTAAATATTAACGATCCGCTAACTTGTAGTGGATTCGGCCGGTCCTACCCACAAGAAGTCGCGAAACGCCGCGAAACACGAGAGACGTCGCCACAAACGGGCGCGGAAGGAAGCGAAGGAACCCTGTTCTTCACAGCCCGGTTCTTCGCGTCTCCCCACTCCACCGCCCCTACCAGCCTTCTCGGAGGGACCTTGTTCCTCACAGCAGTGTCGCCCCGTCATACCATCTCGCCCTATTATCCTCCCCTCTCGCCACGTTCCCGCACCTTTTCGCCCGGTTTGCCGCGTGGCTCCTTTCCGCGTGGTCCCCGTAAACCCTGATCCCGCCCCCCTGCTCGAACCCTCGTATTCCCCGGTCCCATCTCCGACCCCTTCGACCGCCTCCACCGTCACCCTTGAAGACACTATCGATCTCGAGATCGTTACATTAGATTAACCTACAAACCCTGTTAGAATAAATTTAATTTATGTATATTTTAATCTTATATGTTTTCACAACAATAGACATGTCATTACATCCGATTTATGATATTTGATTTAAATTAATAACACCCACACACATTACAAACATGTCCGATATTTACACTATTAAATGTATTCAATTTTACTTTTTCCCGGATTCTCATTTATTGTTTACCTAACTCATAATTATTTCTGTCATACCAGATAACATTTTTTTTGTCAAACACATATAAACTTATGTCAGGAGATAAACAGAAGGACTAAGAGCATCGAAAAGGCAAGGAAAGGAGCGGATGGAGGAGAAGAGGGAGGAGAACAAGGGGAGTAAGGATAGTGAGGAGGAGCACGAGAAAGAGAATAAAGAAGCAAATAAAGAAGGCGAGAGCACAGAGAGTAAACACGCGAGGACAACGGAACTGTCAAAAGCAAGAGACAGAACAGGAAGTCAAGGGTCACTTAGAGACCTTATAAAGAAAAGGAGAAGAGAGCAGGAAGGTGAGGAAATAGAAAAGGCCGAGAAAGAGATTATAGAACAATTTAATAAGGAAAGAAGAGTAGGTAGATCACCTCTAAGCAAAGTTAAAAAAGAGGAAGAGGAAGACGGAAGCATGGAGACGGAGAAAGCGTTGATGAAAATACTGACGAAATTGGAGGAGCAAGAGAAAGAAAGAAGGAAAGATAAAGAGGAACTGATGAAAGAAATGCAAGACCTGAGAGAAGAATACAGAAAAAGCGAAATGATATGGGAAAAGCTGAAAACTGATTTAGAAAAAAGAGTAAAGCAACTGGAAGAGAGAATGGAGGAGGTGGAGAAGAAGAGAGAGAGAGAGAGAGAGAAAGTAGTGAGCTGATGATGAAAATGAAAGAAATAGAAAGAAAAAATGAATTAGAAGAAAGGAAAAGAAGAAGAAATAATATAATAATAAAAGGAGCGGAAATAGAAGAAGGAAACGAGAGAAGAGAGAAGATTGGAAAGCTGCTGAAAGAAATCGTCAAAAAAGAGGTAGTAGTGGAAGAGATACAAATAATTGGCAGACGAGAGAACAGAATGACACTAGTAAGGCTGAATAAATGGGAGGACAAAAGAGAGGTAATGATAAACAGAAAGAAGATGGGGAAAGAAAAAAAGATATACATAGATGATGACATGACAGTAACGGAGAGAAAAATCCAAAAGCAATTATGGAGTATAGTGAAGGAGGAGAGAGAAAAAGGGAAAAGAGCAACATTAGGATACCAGAAAATTTGGATAGACGGCCATGAAAAAAATTGGAATGAAAGTGAAGAAAAGCTGGAAGATGGAAAAAGATTTCGAAGAGAACAGGAAGGAACAGAGACAGGAAGAAAATGAGGAGAATAAACAGAGGAGAAGAGGAGGAAGGAAGAGAAGAAGAGCAGAAGGAAAGAAGAAGCGGATAGCAGAAAGACAAAAGAAAATGAAAGTAGGCTTCTGGAACATAGCAGGACTAAAAGGGAAAAACGAAGGGTTCTGGAAGGTAGTAGAAGAATGGGACATAATAATGCTTCTGGAAACATGGGTGGAAGAAAAAGAATGGAGCAAAATAAAGAAAATAATGCCAGAGAGATATGTATGGAAATGTCAGCCAGCGACAAGAGAAAAGAAGAGAGGAAGAGCAAGAGGAGGAATAATCACCGGAGTAAGAAAAGGACTTGAAGTGGAGGGAAGAATAGAGAGAGAAGAGGAAGGAATAGTGGAGAGAATTGTAAAAACAAAGGAGGGAGAATGGAAGATTATCGGCGTATACGTAAATAATGACATTGACAAAAAAATAGAAGTAATAAAAGAATATACGAACGAAGGAGGCATAGGAGAGCGAATAATAATAGGAGGAGACTTCAATGCAAGAACAGGAGAAAAAGGAGGAATCGCGGACATCTTCGGAGAAGAAAGAAGATCAAGAGACAAAGAAATAAACACAGAAGAAAGAAAACTGATAAAATTTATGGAAGAAGAAGGGCTAGGAATACTAAATGGAACCAAAGGAGATAAAGAAGGAGATTTCACCTTTACAGGAGGGAAAGGAGAGACAGTAATAGATTATATAATAGGGAATCAAGAGCTATGGGAAAGAACAGAAGAGGTAAAAATTGGAGAGGAGATGGAATCGGATCATCAATATGTAGTACTCTCAGTAACGGAGGAAATAGAAGAGAGGAAAAGGGAAGAGAGGAAAGTAAAAAAAGTAATGGATTGGTCTAAAGAAGCTGTAGAGAAATACAGAAGGAAGATCGAAGAAAAAACAATAGATGGAGTAAACCCGGAGGAGCTAATGAAAGAAATAAAGAACGCAGTGGCACGGGCAGTAAGCTGGAAAGAAATTAGAATAGACAATAGAGCGAAGAGAAAGAATAAATGGTGGGATGGACAGTGTGCAGAGTTAAGAAGAGAAGCAAAAAAGAAGCTAAGAAAGTGGAAAAATGGAGAAGAAGAAAAAGCAGAATACATAAAGAAGAGAAAAGAATACAGAAAAAAGATAAAAGAAAGAAAAGAGAAGGAAAGAGAACGAATAATAAAAGAAGCAAAAGATGCAAAAAATGAAAAGGAGGTATGGAGATTTATAAATAGAGAAAGAAAACACAGGAAAGAAGTGAACGAAGAAATAAGCGAAGAACAATGGAACGCGCACTTTAAGAGCCTACTAGGAGGTGTAGGAACGAAGCAGGAGATAGAAAAGAAAAAACAAGAAACAGAAGAAGGATGCGAAGATCAGGAAGGAATAAGAAGAGAGGAGATAGAAGAAGTAATAACGGAGATGAAAAACAGGAAAGCAGCAGGAACGGA
The DNA here is from genome assembly GCA_030770225.1 of Temnothorax unifasciatus. Lineage (NCBI taxonomy): Eukaryota > Metazoa > Arthropoda > Insecta > Hymenoptera > Formicidae > Temnothorax > Temnothorax unifasciatus. Next base: position 69,552 of record JASTWK010000456.1, on the reverse strand, counting down.
TGGAATACCAAACGAAGTATGGACAAATGGAGGAAACAAATTAAAAGAAGCAATATGGAAGATATGTGACATAGCATGGAGGAAAGGGGAAATGATAGAAGACTCGAATGAAGGAATAATTGTACCAATAGTAAAAAAAGGAGAAGGAAAAGAGGCAGGAGACTACAGAGGTGTAACAATGATGAACACGAGCTACAAAATATACGCAGCGATTTTAGCGAAACGTCTAGAGAAAGAGGTAGAAGAAAAGAAACTAATACCAGAGACGCAAACAGGATTCAGGAAAGGAAAGGGAACAATAGAAAATATATACACATTGAACTATGTGATAGGAAGAGCGATTAACAAAGAAAAAGGGAAGCTAGTGGCAACATTTATAGATCTGAAGGCAGCATTCGACTCAGTCGACAGGGAAATATTATGGAAAGTAATGGAGAAGTATGGAATAAGCGAAAGGCTGAGAGTTAGAATCAAAGAGCTGTATAAAGAAACTAGAAATGTGATTAGATGTAATGGAGAAAAAGGACCATGCTTTTGGACAGTTAAAGGAGTAAGGCAGGGATGCCCCCTGAGTGCGCTGCTATTTGTACTGATGCTGGCGGACATGGAAGAAGTAATGAGAAAAGGACAGGAAGGAGGGGTGGTTATAGGAAATACAAAAATCTGGACGCTCGCATATGCGGATGATGTGGTGGCAATTGCAGAGGAAGAAGAGGAAATGAAACAAATGATAAGGAGGCTGGAAAAATATTTTGACAAAAGGAAGCTAACAGTGAATGTGGGAAAAACAAAAGTCATGAGATTTAGGAAAGGAGGAGGTAGAATCAAAAAGGTGGATTGGAAATGGAAAGGAGAAGAATAGAAGAGGTGAAAGAATTTTGCTATTTAGGATACATATTTCAACAAAACGGTGGACAAGAAGCGCATATAAAGGAGAGAGTAAGAAAAGCCACAGTAGCAATGAGGCAAGTATGGGATATAGGAAAAAGAATTTTCGGAGGAGACTGGAGAAGAAGAATGAAACTCTTTGACTCACTGGTGGCAAGTGTTGCGATGTATGGAGCAGAAGTATGGGGATGGAAGGAAAGAGAGAGTATTGAGAGGATACAAGAGAAGTTTATAAGATGGACGTTAGCACTAGACTGGTGCACGCCAGGTTATATGATAAGAGAAGAAACCAAAAGAGTTAAGATGAGAACAAAAGCGGCAAAAAGGGCAATGAGATACGAGAAAAAATTAGAAAACGGAGGGGGAAACGAGATAGCAAGAGCATGCTGGAAGGAAATAAAGAAAGATGTAAGGAAAAAAAAGTCAAAATGGGAAATAGAACGTAGAAAGTTCTATGAGTGCAGAGGATACGCAGCAGAAGAGATAGAAAGGAAAAGAGAAGAAGGATGGAGCAGCATAGAAGAGGTAGGATGTAGAGATAGAGACATACAAATACAGGAGATAGACGAAAAGATAAGAGAGTCAAAATACAATAGATGGTACAAAGAGATAGCTGAAATCGGAAGACCTGAGTATTTGGAAAGAAGAGGAAAAGAAAAATCGATAACAAGAATAGCAAGATTCAGGCTAGGTAACGAGATGCGCGGCGGAAGATACTGGGAATCAGAGGAGAAAAGAAGATGCAGAGTATGCGAAGCGGAGGAAAAAACATGGGAACATACGCTGGAGAGATGTGCGAGGGAAGGAAACGATGATATGGGGGAAGGAATAGGGGAGAGAATAAGAAGAATTTTGAAGGGCAACGGAGAAGGAGAAAGATGGATGATGAAGCTGGAGGAGAGAAGAGAAAAACGGAATACAGAATCGGAAAGATGTTGAAGTGCAATGTTTTACTCAGTCCTTATATTTGTTTGCGATATACAATATAAATGTAAATGTAAATGTATAATGTTATGTACGAATATCTAATGATGTATGTAAACGTGTAACCATTTTAAGCCGAAAGGCAGAAATTAAAGAAATCTAATCTAATCATATAAACTTATGTCGAGTAAGAATAAATAGTTATGTTAATTTTATTTCCGTTCATTCATTAAAATAAGACATCACCCTTAGTATTATCACCCTCTTGGAATCACACGAGGTCCAATCCTGAGTTAAAGGGATTGAATTCCCTGACTCAAAAGAGGACCGACGATCGCACCGCTCACAGAAGGCGTTATAAGGTTCCTACGGACCTTGACCCTTTTTGAGTCATAAAAGTGCTTTCGGCTCGCGCCACGCGCCTCAGAGCGTGTACCTGCGAGCGACATTTGTAAGTATCTGGTTGCGTCCTTCCTTACCCCTACCCCTCAGGTTAGCCTTTCCTTCGCTTCCCAGTTTTTTTCATTCAAATCCTGGGGTTGGACGTAACAAATCTATATACATATCATTTTAAATAAAAAAAATGTTACACATCCTTTTATTACTTTAAAAATTTTGATTATAATTTTTCAGGTAATTTAGAAAGAAAGGCTATTATAGATAGTATTAGAAAAGAAAGTAACTTTATTTATAATACCAGCTCCCAGTTTAACACAGGAGATCTAATAGTATTTCGTAGACCTTCAAAAGCTAACAAACCTGTGACAGATTTTACTTGTTGTCCAAAATGTAAGGGTTATTTTACAAAAAATAACGTAAGGCATCACTTTCAAATTTGTAACCAAAGAAGCATTGGCAAGAAGGTTCTAATGCTTGGTAAAAAAGTACAAGCACGGATACACAGTAAAGCCAGTGATATGCTTAGGAAAGTAATCTTTCCAATTTTAAGAGAGGACGATGTGTCTAGAGTAATCAGATATGATGAATTAGTGATACTTCACGCAAATAAATTATGTAGAAAATTTAGGAATCAGCGTCATCATGACATGATAAGAGCGGAATTAAGGCTTTTAGGTCGTTTCCTAATTTCTATTAAAAAGTTTAATCAAAGTATCACTGATTTTGCCTCAATCTATCAACCACGCCATTATGACTCATGCATTTTAGCTACTAAAGATGTAGCACAATTTGATCCAGATAGTAACACATTTAAAACGCCGTCTGTCGCCACACGACTTGGTACTCTTTTAAAAAAATTAGGAGACTTATTAGAGGCTGAATATATTAAAAGAGATGATAATGAGAGTTTAAGGAATGTACAAAATTTCTTGAAAATTTTGATAGAAGATTATGGAACAACAATAAATAAAACAGCAGAGGAAACTATAACACAAAATAAAAGGCATGAAAAAGTTGAATTACCAAGTATGGAGGACATACAAAAATTATATAACTATTTGACAGACACAAGAAAGATATTGTATAACGATCTTATTAAATCTTACAACTAAGATACGTGGTTAAAATTATTAAAAGTAACGCTTACTTCTTTGCAAGTTTTTAACAGAAAAAGAGCAGGTGAAATTGAAAAAGTTGTAATAGAAGATTACAAATGTTATAAAAGTGTTGGAAAGCATACAGACCCAGAAGTGTATCATTCATTATCAAAGGCTGGAAAAGAGGTAATATTATTGTTATTTCTCTATTAAATGTTAATTAAACCATTCTTTGTTTTTAAACATATTTTGCATCTAATGATTCAACGTTTTCCTTTCTCTAAATTATTTTACATTATTAATTTTAATGCAAAAATGAAAACACGTCAAATGTATACTTTAATAATTTATTTTTAATTTAATTTCCCTCTTTTCTGCATTAGGCTATTAAAAAATATGTCACTTTTGATATTAGAGGTAAACTAGGTCGTAATGTATCAGTGTTATTGCATTCGCAATTACAAGATTGCATCGAATTATTATTGCAACACAGATTGGATGCAAAAGTAGAATCACGAAACCCTTATCTTTTTGGCATTCATGGATACGACAAACATCGATATAAGCATTTGAGAGCGTGTGCGCTTATGCGAGACTATTCTTCAAAATGTGGAGCAACAAGACCTTTGACCTTACGAGGCACCAAATTGCGAAAACATATTGCCACAAAGTGCATCACACTTAATCTTTCAGAGTCCGAAGTCACAGAGTTGGCAAACTTTATGGGCCATGATAAGAGTATACATAAATCACATTATCGACAGTCAATTCCTGAATTAGACATTCCAAAATTCTCTCGACTTCTAAACGTAGCTATTTTTAATACTGAGGAGAATGACAATGATGATGAAGAAGGCTCAGTTGGCTCTTCCGAATCTTTTTATACCAATGATTTTGAAACTAATAAAAATATACCATCGTCAGAAACATCAGAAAAAAAACGCCGAAGTAGTAAGCATGCATTATATATTACATATTTTTTTCTATTATACGATATTTTTTTTATTAAATATTATTAGTCTAGAAAGTTATCCAGCTTAGATACCGAAAATGGTTCTTTGTCTAGTTATTTGATTTATTTTTATCGGTCTTATTGTCACTTATTACGGTATTTTTAATTTGTCATTCATATACCTTATATTTCTTTTTTATAATATATGTATTTATAAAATCTATAAAAATTAGTAATTATTAATAATTAATAATTAATTTTCTGATGTTTCTGACGATGGTATATTTTTATTAGTTTCAAAATCATTGGTATGAAAAGATTCGGAAGAGCCAACTGAGCCTTCTTCATCATCATTGTCATTCTCCTCAGTATTAAAAATAGCTACGTTTAGAAGTCGAGAGAATTTTGGAATAAAAAAAGCCCTGCGATGGCCCTCGCGGGTGTTGACGCAATGTGATTTCTGCCCAGTGCTCTGAATGTCAACGTGAAGAAATTCAAGCAAGCGCGGGTAAACGGCGGGAGTAACTATGACTCTCTTAAGGCCTCTCGAGGGCTTGGCAACTTCTTTTTCTTCTCTTCTAGTACATAGACCTCCTCTTCTTCTGCCGATTAACTGCAGGACCTAAAATAAGCTCTTAGGACATCGTGGTGCATGGCGGCATCGACCCCCGGTTGATCGACTCTATTGGGAAGATCCCGGGGGTTTGTTGCTGGAATAGATTGGTTTGGCCCCTGGTGACCTACGGTCCCGGGGGCGTGTTGCTTTCGGCAATTGGGGAGAGCGGAGAGTCGTGAGTCATAGTTGCTCGTTCACAAGGGGGCGCAGCCTGTTGTTTGCGCCTCAAGTCTGCCCCACCTCCAAGTGGTGTCCGCTGGGTACCCGGTTCGCCGGGGAGCTAACGGGGTTCAGGCGACGCGGGAGCATGCCCTGGGCTCCTGGCCGGCTTATCCGGTGCCAACGGGTTTCATTCCCGACAGGGCGACCTAACGGGAGCATGCCCTGGGCTCTCGGCCAGTCTCGACTGGTGCCAGCGGGTTCATTCCCGTCAGGGCTACTAACGAGGGCATACCCTGGGCTCTCGGCCGGTCTGACCGGTGCTTGCGGGTGGTATTCCCGTCAGGGCAACACAGCTGGCCACGGGCTAGCAACCCCAGTCGGCTTATATATTCGCTAAATTTAGACAAAGAAGAGCCTCGGACGAAGGGGAACACGGCCCCATTCCCCTGGAACACGGCCAGGGGGCTATTCGTCGACAACCTAGGCTAGAACAGGTCTGTGAATTATCGCTCCCCTTCAACCAACGAAGGTGTGAGAGTTGCGCCGCGCTAGGCGCCGGAGAGTATATGGCTCTCACTGTCAGGGATGAGATCAGGCATATGGAAAAAATGCACCCTCACCTGAGCGTCAGGTTCAAGTGCGATCGGTGTGGCAAGTTATATGAATCACACCATGCGGCCACATGCCACGTACCAAAATGTCCAGCAGCCAGGGCAAATACGGGACAGGGAACCGTAGTGCAGGGCCGGTTTGACTGCCCCAATTGCGACAAAAAGTTTACCTCGCAACGAGGACTATCGCAGCATCAGAGGTTGGTGCATCCGGCGACAAGGAATAGGTTAAGATTGGAGCAAGCGGCCCCAAGAGCTCACGAACTGGGCAGGGGCAGAGTCTTTTCCGCCGAAGATGTTGGTAGGATGCTCGAGCTCGAAGTTGAGCTCAGGGAGGAGAGGAACATAGCGAAAGCTATGGCAACTTTTATGCCGGAGAAAACCCTAAAGCAAATTAGGGACAAGAGGAATGAGTCGTATTACAAGAGGCTGAAAGAACAACGCCTCGAGAGTACACTGGTAAATCAAGATCACCCCCTTGAAGAGGACCGACTGGTGGATGGTGCACCACCAGTGGTTGAAGACGGGGCGGGCGAAATCGTCGTCGCTGAAGAAGACGATGATGATGTCTTTCTGGATGCAGAGGAGGCACCGCAGGACCTGTATGAATTTGCTGAATCTGCCTCAACAATACAATGGAGGCAGACGTGTGTCAATGCTTTGCTCGAAGAGCTCAAGGATGGCGATCCCAATGAAACTAGGGAAGCGCACCAACACATTGTTCAGCTCCTAACAAGCAAGAGTGAGGGTCAAGTAATTACGCAAGAGGAGGTCGACGCAGCGTATGAGCTGGTGACTGGATTGTTCCACGCCTCGGGGCCCGGGAAAGCGGGCGGCGGTTCCCGGAAGCACCTAAATCGGAGGAAGGGATACTCGGGTAGAAGTGAGCGTAAAGCCCGATTGTATGCCCGCACGCAAGAGTTATATAGGAATAACCCCGCTACCCTAGCTAAAATAGTAAGAGAGGGTATGGACATACCGCTAGAAGAATGTAGTGAATCAGGGGGTCCCGCGATCGAGAGCGTCAAAGAGCTCTACGAAGGGCTATGGGGCAGCCCGGGTCGATGTGATATCGACCAAGAAGAAAGGGTTGCTACAGTGGCGTACAACCCGGCAGACGTTCTGCATCTTATCTCCAAGTCGGAGATCCTTAAGCGCTACAGGTCTACACGGCTGAGGGTGGCAGCCGGACCTGATGGACTCCGTAAGGGAGATCTAATGAGGAACGAGGGTGGCGACATCCTCCATGCGTTGTTCAACACGATTATGCTGGCACTGAAACAGCCGAGTGCATGGCGCTGTAATAGAACGACGCTATTACTTAAAGAGGGAAAGGATCCCTCGGTTGCGGCAAATTACAGGCCGATCACGATTTCATCAATACTGAGCAGATTATACTGGGGTATAATCGATCAACGCCTGAGGAATGTAGTTCACCTGAACGCCCGGCAAAAAGGTTTTGTGCCGGAAATGGGATGTTATAACAACATCAACCTGCTTAATGAAGTTCTCGCAGCAGCTAAAAAGAATTCCGGATTGGTGGCCGTCCAGGTGGACATTGCCAAGGCCTTTGATAGTCTGCCGCACCCAATTATCAAATTTGCCCTGCGAAGAAAAGGGCTGTCAGAAGAGGTGATCGCGTTGATCATGGACTCATACGTGGGTGCCAAAACAACCGTGAATTGTCGTAACGAAGCGTTCGACATAATGCTGAGAAGAGGTGTTAAGCAGGGTGACCCTCTGTCTCCATTTATCTTCAATGTCTGTATGGACATTATCATTGAAAGATTGGAATTGTTAAAAGGCTTCCGAGTCAAGGAAGGCCTTAATATATCGTGTCTGGCGTTTGCCGACGATATAATTTTGCTAGCCAACGATAAAAGGGAAGCGAGCCTGCTTATGGATGAGCTCGTCGGCTGTCTCTCTAGATGGGGAATGACACTATCGATCGGCAAGTGTGCCGCGTTCTGTATTAACACCACCAAAGATAGTTGGTACATGGTGGACCCAGAGATCTACAGTAACGGCGAAAAGATCGCCTACTGTGGCCCTGCACAGTCAATGCAATATCTGGGCATACAGATTACTCCGTGGGAGGGAGTAGTTGTCAGGCACGCAAGTGCGCGGTTAAGGGACACGCTCCCCAGAATCAAGAGGTTAGCCCTGAAGCCTCACCAAAAAGTTGAACTTCTAGCGCGGTATGTCTTGCCGCATTTTCTGTATGCCTTCACCGCAGGCACTATAAGCGCTACAGAGTTGAGTACACTCGATCAAACGCTGAGGACGGCGGTGAAAGACTTTCTGCATCTTCCACAGTCAACGGCAGATGGTCTACTATACGCAGCTAAGCGTGATGGTGGCATGGGCTTTCCAAAGCTCGGAATCGTTGTAACGTCCGCAACGCTGAAAGCCGGGTTTCGCTTCTTAAACAACAGCGACTCTGCAATACAAGCCCTAGTGGTAGCGTCAGGGCTGGAGAATAAGCTAAAGCGCCTTGCGCATGTAGCCAGACTTGGCTGGCCATTACAGTCGGTCAAATCGATCGACGGCTATAAACATAAAGCCAAAAGGGCCGAATGGAAAAGATGGTCTGATTTACCCTCTCAAGGAAAGGGAGTGCAAGCCTATAAAGACGATAAAATAGGCAATGAATGGCTTTACCGGCCTAGTTTGCTGAAACCATCTAGGTTTATTACGGCGCTCAAACTAAGAGCCAATGTTGCGGCAAACAAGGTCTCGCTCAATAGAGTGGTGAAGACCGATAGCGTCTTATGCCGGAAATGCAAGAAGCAGCCCGAAACGCTTGGACACATACTGGGGCAATGCATTTATACGAAAGTCGATCGTATTAAGCGTCACAACGAAGTGCGTGACTTCATAGAACGACACGCTTTAGGGCGGCGTAGAATGATTGTAACGAAGGAGTCACGATTACAAGATCCTCATCTGAGGAATCTCCAACCAGACCTGATAATACAGTATCGGGAAAGGGTCTTTGTGGCTGATATTACAGTCTGCCATGAGGATGGCGATCTCCTTGAGAGAGGCAGAAGGGACAAAGTCACAAAATACTCGTCCCTCATAGCCCCGCTTAAAGCTCAATTAGGGGCGAAAGACTGTACGATCCTCCCGATAGTTATCGGGACGAGAGGAGCAATGCCCAAAAACACTGTTGCCTGTCTTCAGGAATTGGAATTAAAAGACAGAGGCTCGCTGAGAACGCTATCGCTCCAAGCGCTCAGGAGCTCAGTGGAATTGTACCATATATTTATGGATTACAATGCGCCGTTGCGCCATAACAGCAGCGTTGCTGCTGACTAAAACTCTTGGCACCAGCTCACTGATGTAAATTTTACTATTAACGACGGTCTGGGACCTGATCCACCCAAAACTATTTATTTATTTATTCGAGAGCCCTCTACACTCTCGATTTTATGACTATGTCGGCCTTATTGCCGCAGACATCAGTGATGCGAGTCGTCCGGATGGGCACCGGACGGCGGCAGAGCCGTGCGACCGAGCCGCCCGGCGCACGGGCGGACGCTTCCACGTGGCTCCCCGCGGTAACGGCTACACTAAGCCGGCCAAGTTCCGCTTCCCCAGTCTGGGGACTCTGCTTGACAATTTTTCCAGCCCGTACGCAGGAATCCCGCGGCAGATCAGTCAAATGGGTTTCCCTCCTGCGGGAGGACTTTGCCAAGAGTGCTAGATAGCTCAGTCAATAACGATAGGTAGACAGAACGAAAGTTACACTGGATCTCTTATCCAAGTTGTTTGGGCAACCTGTTGCGCAGAGGAGCGATCCACTAAGTCAACCTGCAGGATCGCTCAGCCAGGGCCCGTTGTTACCAGGAACCGCACTGTCACTAAGCGGTAAGACGCGCCAACAAGAGCGTGATACTCATAGCCAAATGCCTCGTCATCTAATTAGTGACGCGCATGAATGGATTAACGAGATTCCCACTGTCCCTATCTACTATCTAGCGAAACCACTGCCAAGGGAACGGGCTTGGAAAAATTAGCGGGGAAAGAAGACCCTGTTGAGCTTGACTCTAGTCTGGCACTGTAAGGAGACATGAGAGGTGTAGCATAAGTGGGAGATGGCAACATCGCCGGTGAAATACCACTACTTTCATCGTTTCCTTACTTACTCGGTTAGGCGGAGCGCGTGCCCCGAGGGCTTCGTGCCCCGGCGGTCACGGTGTTCTAGAGCCAAGCGTGTCAGAGTGGCGTGAGGCCTCGCGGCCGATCGCCGTTAATACTCCCGCGTGATCCGATTCGAGGACACTACCAGGCGGGGAGTTTGACTGGGGCGGTTCATCTGTCAAAGAATAACGCAGGTGTCCTCAAGAAAGAAATGTTAGAATTAATACAGCCATTAGTTAAAGTAAATATGAGAGAAAATAATGTTTTCTCTCATATTTACTTTAACTAATGGCTGTATTAATTCTAACATTAGTTCTATTATTTAAAATATATGTGTTAAGGAAAAGTTATATATTGTACATATTACATAAGTTACATATTACTTAAATTATAAGTTACTCACACAGGTATTTTTCTGTAAATAAATTGACACTAATTTTTTCAATAAATTAATTACATGATCTCTTTTAGCATCTCCATTTGGGTCAACAAAAAAAATTCGATGGACTCAGGAAGCTAATCAATTAATAATAACAAATTTTCGTCAGGAAATAGAAGAATCACGTAAATCAGGAAAATCATGTTTACCTACTCCAAAAGCCATTGAGAATTTAAAACAAAAATATCCATGCTTACAGAAGCGCTCAGTACCGCAGATAAAATCTTAGCTTCATAACTTTGTAAGTGGTAAAACAAAAATGCCAAAGGTTTAATTAACTTCATTAATATATATTACATCGCAATATATGTTTGTCAAAGATTATCAATAACTGATAGTATAGTATAAAATTAACTCATATACATATATCCAAACAAAAGCTTTGAATTATTATTTTTATTTTTGTGTATTAACTTGGTTAATGCAAGATTTCCTTTTACGCAAATTTTATACAATTAAAATGGTTAAAAAATTAAGTTTCTTATAATTTTAAGTTGAGAAATAATTATCAGTTGAAAGAGACAATAGAATGTATGTAATTATTTGCGGATTCCGTATCAAGTTATTGTTACGTCCAACCCCAGAATTAAGATAAAGAAAACTGGGAAGCGAAGGAAAGGCTAACCAGAGGGGTAGGGGTAAGGAAGGACGCAACCAGATACTTACAAATGTCGCTCGCAGGTACACGCTCTGAGGCGCGTGGCGCGAGCCGAACGCACCTTTCAATGGCTCAGGAAGGGTCAACGTCCGTAGAGACGGTAGGACGCTTTCCGTGAGCGGTGCGATCGTTGGTCTTCTTTTGAGTCAGGGAATTCAATCCCTTTAACTCAGGATCGGACCTCGTGTGATTCCAAGAGGGAGATAATACTAAAGGTGAGGTCTTATTTTAATGAATGAACGGAGATATCATTAACATAACTATTTATTCTTATTCGACATAAAAAGGTATTATCTGATATAAAGTTTATATGTATTTAACAAAAAAAGTGTTATCTGGTATAAGAGAAATAATTAAGAGTTAGGTAAACAATAAATAAGAATCCGAGGGAAAGTAAAATTGAATAAATTTAATAGTGTAAATATCGGACATGTTTGTAATGTGTGTGTGTGTTATTAATTTAAATCAAATATCATAAATCGGATGTAATGACATGTCTATTGTTGTGAAAACATATAAGATTAAAATATACATAAATTAAATTTATTCTAACAGGGTTTGTAGGTTAATCTAATGTAACGATCTCGAGATCGATAGTGTCTTCAAGGGTGACGGTGGAGGCGGTCGAAGGGGTCGGAGATGGGACCGGGGAATACGAGGGTTCGAGCAGGGGGGCGGGATCAGGGTTTACGGGGACCACGCGGAAAGGAGCCACGCGGCAAACCGGGCGATAAGGTGCGGGAAGATAGCGAGAGGGGAGGACGACGGGGCGAGAGAGCGCGATAACGGGGCGACTCTCGTATGAGCAACCGGGCTCCTCCGTAAAGATCGGTAAGGGCGGTGGACTGGCGAGACGCGAAGGACCGGGTCTAATTTGTTCCTTTTCTAATTTCCTTCGCTCTTGCTGCTTCTGACGATCACGCTCATGTTTTATGGCCCTTCGAGATTTCTTAAGGGGGGGGACCGCGCGATTCCACTACAAGTTAATAGCTTGTTAATTGTTAAAAAGCGTTAACCGCGGGAAGTCGACTCGATTTTGGAGGATTGGAATTAAAGAGAGAGATTCTGCTGAGGTTCCCAGCGGTGAATAGAAAAGAGATTACTCCGAGTCCGCCGATAAATCAGCTAACTCGGGAGTAATATAGAAAAAGAAATTACTCCGAGCCCGCCGATAAATCAGCTAACTCAGAAGTAATTCAGGAATAGAGATTACTTCGAGCCCGCCGATAAATCAGCTAACTCAGAAGCAATATAGGAATAGAGATTACTTCGAGCCCGCCGATAAATCAGCTAACTCAGAAGCAACATAGTAATAGAGATTACTTCGAGCCCGCCGATAAATCAGCTAACTCAGAAGCAATATAGTAGTAGAGAATACTCCGAGCCCGCCGATAAATCAGCTAACTCAGGAGTAATATAAAAATAGAGATTGGAGGGTTAGGGGGATTAATGTTTAAGGGTTATGGATTAATGTTTAACCGAGAGAACTTCTGGACACACAAAAATGGGAATAATAAATCAAGTGTATGTACGACTTACTACTTGACGCTGGTTGGATTGAGAGTAGGAATAGCCGAAAGCGATGATCCTCGGTCCCTCAGCAACACTCGCAATTTCAACGCGCACAACTCAGCTTGGAAATCTGACTGTAGGGTTCGAGAAGGCCGAAGTCCACGAGATGAAGATGAAGAAAAATGAGGATGAGTGCTCCAATGTCGGGGTTTATATAGGAAAGTTAAAGAGATGGAAGGGATGAATTTCGTGTGGGATGTGTCAGGTTTTCATTTAGGGAACTCCGGGTTGGAGAGATGCTTCTAATTTTTTGTTTAAAGGATTTCTCGTTGGCGGGATGTTTTTACCCGAGAGGCGGATTATTAAATTTTCACCTATCCTAGAAACCCGAAGACGGTTGTCGATTTTTTTGACTGTTCATTGGCGAGTCCTCTCGTAAGGCCCCCACTGTCTTATTGGGGGTGCAACCCTTCCAGTGACTCACTTGTTTTTCGGTTATTGCTGATTTCTCTTTTATTAGGGTTTCTTTTTTATCTCGCGGCCCTGTTTTTGTGTTGACGGACGATGCACGCCTCTCAATCTTAAATGTAACCAAAAAACTCTGCCACGTATATTTATGGACACGTCTCAGGCTTTGTTTCCGCTTGTCGGAAACATCGTACGTGCATTTTGAAACCTCGCTTGATGCAATAAAGATCTTCATCAACCCATTAAGGCCCATTTGGCGCGTTGTGTCGCCAGATTTTCATTCTTTCCGTTTTGGGCCTGACAAGGCCGATGAAAATTTAGTCACGTATGCTCCGTCCGTCACTAATTCGTCATCTGGAAAGTTGCGTTTAAGTGCCTAGGTAAACAGATACTTTACCTATAAAAGAAGGAAAAGGAATGTGCAAAGATCAAGGCTCACTCGTCGATCGACAACCGTCCGTGCTTAGTTTACCTTATCCTAATCTTAACGGCTATCCTGAGCGCAGAGGAATTTAAGCGGAAAAGGGAAATCGTGGAGTTCTCAGGACGTAACATTATAATATATGAGATTAAGTTTTTAGTCTTTTTTAATTTTATATTATGTTAAGCAATAATTTTGCTAGATATGTCTAAAAAATTCTCTGCGATACTCGATAAGATTGTAATAAAACTGCGATAAGACTGCGATAAAATTGTGATAAGACTACGATAAGATTACTAAGACATTAATATAATAGTACCTATGTCTACAGAGAATCACAGATAAAAAGACTGGATATAACATTATAAGAGTAGTAACACAAAAATGTCTCAAAGGTCAGATTTCATTATTTACTACATGGCTTATTATACAATAACGTATTTGTTGCAAAGAGAAATTAACTTTATTAATATATTGCAATATGTTTTATATAATTAAGATGAATGATTAAAATTAAGTTTCTTCTAATTTTAACTTAAGAAATAATTATCAGTTGAAAGAGACAATAGAACTTAAGTAATTATTTGCGGATTCCATAGTAAGTTACAATATATAAAATTAAGTTTTTAGTCCTTTTTATTTTTATACTATGTTAAGCAATAATTTAATTGCTACACGTGTCTAGAGAATTCTCTGTGATACTCGATAAGATTGTTATAAAATTGCAATAAGACTGCTAAGACTTTAACGTAATAGTACCTATATCCACAGAGAATCACACAGCGTAGATAAAGACTTGGACCTAACATTATAAGAGTGGTAACACAAAAATGTCTCAAAGATCAAATTTTATTATTTACCTGGCTTATTATACAATAACGTATTTGTTGTGAAGAGGAATTTTTAAAGCAGATGGACCTAATGAGTTTGGAATAAAGTAAATAAGATTAAAGTTGATGTTACGTTGTTTAATTAATTTTATTAATATATTACACTGCAATATGTTTTTGGAAGGTTAAAAATAACTAATGGTATAAAATTACAATGCCTAATTAATAATAACTGGGTGGTATAGTTATCTAGCTCACAAATATCTAAGTAAAAGCCTTTAATTTTTATTTTATTCTTATGTATTAACGTTTTAATGCAAGATTTTATTCGCACAAATTTTGTATAATAATATGATTATAATTAAATTTCTTACAACAGTAGGTTAAGAAAGACTTACGAGTTGAAAAAGAAATAGATTTTAGATACACTAATTTGCAAATACCATATTAAGTGATCGACTAATGCCACATCATTATCAGAAGAATCACACGGAAGTTACGATGCCAGTACCCTTGTCCTCTTTTATCGTTTATAGGCAATGCATAAGTGATCTTATTAGACGTAAGGGGAGCTTCCAATTCCAGTCCAAGTAAATCCTACAAACATTTCTTACATAAAAATTTCAAAAATATAATTAATGTAGATTGAACAAACAGATGGTACTTTGCCCGTGAGCTCTCGTACATCTTTCCCTTTTTTTTAAATAAATCTTGATAGGACATACGTGTATTCCCCGCCGCACGTTCTGTAGAAATGTGTACATTTGCACACGTTAAATTATACGCTATATAGTTCATGTCTGGATGAACTCAACAATTCGTTTGACCATACGTTGTCTCAGGTCTTAAAGTTGCAGCTACGAGATGAACTGTTTTATCGTCAAAACTATAATAGTATATTGTTTATTTTACAAATTAAAAAATCATTGTGTTATAAAATATTAATGTAAAGGCATTACTTTTTGAGGATATTGGAATTTTATTTTGATCAATATGTACTCCTGTGATCCAACACAGAGACCAACACCTTCACTAGAAGATCTATCATGATCCATACAAGATTGATTGTCTTTTAGCGAATATAAATAGTGCACTTCTTTCGATACTTGATTTTATTCCTAGATTTTATATGATAAAACTGCTAACGCGTATAAAAGAATCATAAAATAAATTTGCATCTATTGTAATAAATGTTCTTCGCCAATCTACCTAGAATACTTAAAATAAGATATATGAAACTTAGACAATTATGTAATAATAATTTTGTGTGGTCTAAACATTTTTTGATGTGTTACACAAAATCTTTTTTTAGCAACTGATACAAAAGAATATATTTTATACATATAATAAATCGGATATATTAAACGCAGTCAAACAATATAATTGTTTCCATAGCATTTATAATAATTGAAAAATGTGATTGTGTTACCTTAACCTGAATAGGTTGATACATAAAAGTGCGTTACTCTTACAAATGTGTGATAAAATCAACAAAATTTATTGTTCAATAATCATATACTTACCATCTTAATTACGTTTATTGCAAACAGCAATAACTGTAAATATTACATATGTTACTTGGGGCTAATAACGAGTTCATTTGGGCGTTTTTATCATAAAATTCTAAGATATGTAGATAGTACGACGTACGACAGCCAAAGGAACTTCAGGAACAGTACCGCCTTCTTCTTTCAACATGAATAATAAAAATTAATAGTTCGTCTAACTACCAAATTTATATATTATATTTAATTAAAATTATCTGGATGACTAACAAACCTTTTTAATGACACCATACCTCTTCATACGAACAAAGATCATTATATGTATATGAGGCAAATGAGAACGAAACGCCGTTGTCAAAGCGAAAGATTTAAAACTTATTCTCTCGCTTTAACAATGGCGTTTTGCTCTCATTTGCCTTACATATAACGATCTTTGATTGTATATCTGGAGAGCGTTTCTTTTGCTATTTTTTATACAAAGTACAAACAATTCCATACAAAAACTTTGATTAATTTATATATTTCTGTTAAGTGCATAGTGGAAAAATAATTATAGCTATCTGAATAATACAAGCATTTTTAATTGCACTTCAAAATATAAAGCATAACATTTAATAAGAGTTTATGAGTTATTTGGATCAACAATGAACGTAGAAAGCTAAAGGTATTAAAGTTCTTGCTCAAGTAGTAGTTGTCACGTCTATGTATGTACATCAGTATGAATAGCAGTTTTTAAATCGTTATATATATATATAGATATATATATATATATAAGAATTAAGCTACATTTATCCATGTAGATTATATATGATTATATATAAACTTAAATTTGGATTATTCGATAGATGGCATTCAATAGGATTTATTTCTCGTATTTAAAATTTGACAAACAATGGTATAAGAATGGTAGCAAGAGACACGGCAGTATCTCACGCCAAGCATCGCCAAGTTATATGTATATATAAAGAAAAGATATAATCATATATGATTATATCTAATATAATAAATATTATATATATGTATATATAAAATATTTATTATGTTAGATATAATCACATATGATTATAAACTCGTCACAAAAATTAAAGGAACACTTAAATTTTCTTAAAAACTAGGCAAAATTTGAGCAGCTGTATCTTCGTTAAAAATGAACAAAATTTAAGTTTAAAAAAAGGGTTTTAAAGCTTGAAATCTCTACTTTCAGAAGATTACTATTTTTTTTAGTTTCTTTGAGTTTGGTAATTTTTACATATAGAAAACCACGAGCTGGACAAAATGGGAAATTTTCTTCTCACTTTGTGGGCCTGTTACGTGCTCAAAAAAATCCTGCGAAATTTTTTGACTTCCCAATGTGAAAGCTCGAAGTTTTCCCTACAAAATCTTTTTTTAAAAATGTTTCTACGATTTTTTGTTATTGAGTTAACGCGGATTGAATAAAAAATGAGCATTTTGACTTTGATTGCTCATAACTCCGTTAAAAATCATCGTACCGCAATTCGCAAAATGGATTCTTAAAGCTAAAACTTTACTCTATCAAGTCGTATAATCGCCAATTTTTTCATAAAGATGTTTGGATACATTACAAGTGAGTAAAGATGTCGTAAAAATTTGCAATTTTTTACTTTCTTATTTAGATCCAAAAAACAATTGTGCAGAACAACAACAAAAATTTATTCTTTACGTTTTTTTGTACTTTTAAGTATCCTACATTTAAAAAAAATTTGCCGAATAGCTATGAGATTTTCTTCATGGTGGCCACTATGGTTTTACGGGGCAAAACGTACAAAAAATTGTGAAATTGCTTAATTTCAGTAAAAATCAAGAAAAAAAATTAAAAATAACGTCTGGCGGACGTTGAAAAACTGTTTTCAATTACGCTGACAATACAATGAAGATAAGTAAGTGTCAGCATAAGCTATAAAGACTTTATAAAAAATTAATGTTCTGTGTTTTAAAAATTTGAAAAAATACCGCCGGCATTAGCGTTACCCAAAGCATACGAGGAGGTTGCCCGGTCGGATTTACGCTGTCATGCGCACGCGCGTGCGTATGTGTATGTGTGTCATTCAGTTGAGATCCCGCGACTCGTCGCTTTCGCAGTATTTATGACTCCAAACTCATTCATGACTGTGTATGCGTGCGCGCACACGCGCGTGTTTGTATGTATGTGTGTGTTCCGTATGCGTGCGTACATGCGTGCGTGTATGGGTGAGTGGATAGATGGTCGTAGGTGGTAAAATGAATTTTTTCAAATTTCGAAAACACAAAACATTAATTTTTTATTTAAAAAAGTCTTTCTAGCTTATACTGGTATAAATTTGAAAAAATTTATTTTACCACCTATGACCATCTATCCACTCACCCACACACACACGCATGTACGCATGCATACATACACATACACGCATGCAAGCGCACGCACACACAGTCATAAATGAGTTTAGAGTCATAAAATACTGCGAAAGCGACGAGTCGCGGGGTCTCAGCTGAATGACACACATACACATACGCACGCGAACGCGCGCATAACAAAGCGTAAATCCGACCGGACAACCTCCTCGTATGCTTTGGGTAACGCTAATGCCGGCGGTATTTTTTCAAATTTTTAAAACACAAAACATTAATTTTTTATAAAAAAATCTTTATAGCTTATGCTGACACTTACTCATCTTCAATGTATTGTCAGCGTAATTGTAATTGAAAACAGTTTTTCAACGTCCGCCAGACGTTATTTTTAATTTTTTTTCTTTATTTTTACTGAAATTAAGCAATTTCACAATTTTTTGTACGTTTTGCCCCGTAAAACCATAGTGGCCACCATGAAGAAAATCTCATAGCTATTCGGCAAATTTTTTTTTAATGTAGGATACTTGAAAGTACAAAAAAACGTAAAGAATAAATTTTTGTTGTTGTTCTGCACAATTGTTTTTTGGATCTAAATAAAAAAGTAAAACATTGCAAATTTTTACGACATCTTTACTCACTTGTAATGTATCCAAACATCTTTATGAAAAAATTGGCGATTATACGACTTGATAGAGCAAAGTTTTAGCTTTAAGAATCCATTTTGCGAATTGCGGTACGATGATTTTTAACGGAGTTATGAGCAATCAAAGTCAAAATGCTCATTTCTTATTCAATCCGCGTTAACTCAGTAACAAAAAATCGTAGAAACATTAAAAAAAAAAGATTTTGTAGGGAAAACTTCGAGCTTTTACATTGGAAAGTCAAAAAATTTCGCAGGATTTTTTTGAGCACGTGACAGGCCCACAAAGTGAGAAGAAAATTTCCCATTTTGTCCAGCTCGTGGTTTTCTATATGTAAAAATTACCAAACTCACAGAAACTAAAAAAAAATAGTGATCTTCTGAAAGTAGAGATTTCAAGCTTTAAAACCCTTTTTTTAAACTTAAATTTTGTTCATTTTTAACGAAGATACAGCTGCTCAAATTTTGCCTAGTTTTTAAGAAAATTTAAGTGTTCCTTTAATTTTTGTGACGAGTTTATATAAAATCGACATTAGATATAATTAGACATAAAAAATGGCCCGATATAATTGTATATAATTACATGTAACCACATACAATTATATATAACCATATATGGTTATATAATTATATGTGTTTATATATAATTATATACAATTATATACAATTATATCGGGCCATTTATTATATCTAATTATATCTAATGTCGATTTTATATAATCATATGTGATTATATCTAATCATTTTTTCTCGGGTAAAGTACCCTTTAAGTTCTTGTTCTACTCTTGAAAATTTTGTTCTGAGTTGTTCTACGCGGTTAGAAATATGTTCTAAATCGACAGTTTTGTAAGTCATTTTGTTTACGAATAAATGGCCAAAAACTATTATTTCCTACATTTTTCTTTTTTCAATATTTCTTAGTTTTTGACCAATCAAATTAATATTCTGGAACAATGTTTAGAACAACTAGAACAACCTGGAACAATGTTAAAAAGTTTGATTTTCAAAAAATGGGGTGCCGGGTCAAAAAATCGTTTTTATTAATTTTCCGCGAACATTTTGATTTAAAAAATTTGATTTTCTGGAACAATTTAGAACAAATCTAGAACAACTCGGAACAACTTTTCGAATTTCAAAATTTCAAAAATGGGGTGTTAACTTCACCCAGGTCAGTAGTTTCCCTTCCATATCGTTACAATCTTCTTCAACAGTACTCTGAGAAACCTGCAAATCCTATCACTTTATGCACTGACGACAGATGGGTACGTACGAATTGTTTGCCGAAAATTTAAAACTAAAAGAAAGATACGCATATCAACAAATGTTTTGCAGATTTTCTACTTAACGCGATCATGAATATCGTTGTCACTTAATTTTTTACTTAACACGATCATGAATATCGTTTCACTTAACATTATCACAAACATTACGTTTGTCGTTTCGCTATAATAGCTTTGGAACTTAATCGAATCAGTATCTCAAAAAAGAACGTACTCATCCATCCCTACACTTTATTATCCCTACACTTTTCTCTTTTTTATTTGCTTCTTAAAAATTTTATAATCTAAAATTATACGGCATTCTTAAAAATATATCATAACTGAATTAACTCGCATATCTTGGTCTGTCTTTTTTTTTCTCTATTGCTTAACTTCTATTTGCCTCCCGACTTGACGTATACGCTACTAAGTCGTCCAAGACGTTATTCGCGACATTTATAAACTCTCTGTCTTTCTCTTCAATCGCTGTAAAAAAAAATGTGTTGTCTTGAAGTGATTGATCTCCCTAAAGGATTTAAAAGTTACGCTTTGCGAAGATATACGTTAGCTGGAAAATCGATTCACAGCGGAATTAGAAAAAGACGGAATGTTATGCGGTCGGTTCTTCAATCAACAGTATAACGGGTGAACGTTTCGCGAGGTTAATCCACTTGCATATCGGTCATTGCGATCTCGCTCTTGTACTTGACTCATCGTCATGAGACTAGCTCCATTGTTTGCGAAGATACTTTTCTCTCGTTCTCTCTTCTGCTACCTTAAGGCGCATGTGTGTGTGTGTGTGTGTGTGTGTGTGTGTATGTGTGTGTCAAACGTTTTACTTATTATTAACAACTTCAGACACATTACATTTTTATTTTTAAGTAGTAATTTTTTTCTGTGGTATACATATGTATAGCATTAACATTAATTATGCTATATTGCGATTATGTTTTATGTTAAAATTGAAAAATATATACAAGATGTACAACTAAAAAGGTTACAGATTATTATTTTTAAAAAACTAAACAAAATATTAAATTGTTTTCTTTAGAAATAATAATCCGTAACGCTACAAAAAGGCGTGATATCCGTATAAAATTACCTTTCTTTAAAAAAAGGTAAAGAAAAGCGCCAAGTACACGTATAGTAATGTATATGTTGTTACCTAAAAAAAAAAGTGGTAGTATTATACCTCGAAAAAACCTAAGTAACTATTGGAAATATTACGCAGAATGCTTCGGAATGCGACGAGACGGGCAGGAAATAAACTTTCGATTTCTTAACACACTCTGAATACTCTATTTATTATATATGTATATCACACTTTGTAAACCGGTATCTGAACACACGTCTGAACACGACGATGTTCGAGGCTCGAATGCGTAGCCATGATACCCGCACGCACGCGTGGCGCTTCGAGTCGCGCCGCCAACCGGGAGCTGCACTCTGGAAGGGCGGGAGCACATCGCTTGTTCAAAGCCTTCTTACGATACTTCCTCCCTTTGTGCGAGCGATCCATGGTTCGTCTCTAAGTTTCCTTTTTACCTCAAACATAACAAGAATTAATTATCAAGTAAAATCAATCTCTAACTTTGTTTAAACTCTACATTTATTATCTTGTCTTTTAGATATGCAAATGCTTCTAAAGATAAAGGTTATGTCACAATGTCTGTCAAATTCCTTTTGGTCTTATAACGATGCACCCCCATCGCCAAGCATCGTCCCCGGCTACCACCCGCCGGATGCCGCCCGACCGATCCTCCGTCGGGCGAGGACAGGGCGCGGTGCGCCCACATTTTTTTAAACGAATCCACAGCACCGTGTGCGCGGGAAACCGCAGCACCGGTGCCTTCTTCGCACGGCGCCGACGAGCGCCGGAGGGAGCCGAGCCGCGCCGAAGGCGAGCGCGCGTCAGCATACCCCCACGCGGCTCGCCCGAAGATCGGCCTCCCTCCCACCGGGCCCGGCGCGCCGGGATATATAAGCCGGCGCTCCGGAAAAAGAGCGACTTCGTCTTCATCCAAGCTTTCCGCTTTTTCCCGACGAAGCCTACCTGCCAACACCTAGGGCGACACACCAACGAGGTTCAGGGCTCTGAGTCTCGACCGAGGGCTCTCGGGTGTCCCCGCCTTCCACCACCGCCTCCCTGAAGGCACGGTTATGCGGGGTCGAGCACGCTCGGTCTCGCAACGAGCACTCTCGCTGCCGTTAGCCCCAGGGCCCCAGCATCCTTAATATCGCGTTCCGTCACGCCGCGCCGAGTGCACATGCACTATTTTCCGTTGTAAATAATATCGCGTTCCGTCATACCGCGCCGAGTGCATATGCACTATTTTCCGTTGTAAATAATATCGCGTTTCGTCACACCGCGCCGAGTGCACTATTCTCCGTTGTAAATACCGCGCTCCGTTAATATCGCGTTCCGCCCTACCGCGCCGAGTGCACATGCACTATCTTCCGTTGTCAATACCGCGTGCCGTTACCGTATCATAAATCCGCCGAGCTGTATGTAATCGCGTTCCGTCACATCGCGCCGAGTGCACCTGCACTATCTTCCGTTGTAAATACCGCGTGCCGTTACCGTGTTGTAAAGTCTCAGATCTGTATGTATCAGTTGGAATAAACTCTCTAGTGTGCATTGTAATCTGATTTCTGTCTCTGGGCCATCTCTCGAACTCCTGCATCCGGCAAGCTAGTCCGCGTTCGATCCAAAAGATAGGCCGTTACAGTCTTAATCCATTCAACTTTCACCTTCCCTTGATCAACACACTGTTTGATAAAGTCTCCATGAGTGTCAGCCATATGTTTTCTATTTCCAGTTTTTTCTCTCTCTTCTAAATTTTTCTTTATTTTCTCTAAGTTGTCATCAAACGTTTTAAGTTTGTGACTTCCATCCTTCTTAGTGCAGTTTCCTGCTGCTCTGTTGTCACACCAGATTGTTACAGGCAAGAATGTTCTTCCAACAACATTACTGAGATTACTTCTTGATAGGCCTCACTCATCGCTAGATACTCTGCTTCACAGGTAGAGAGTGTAACATATGTCTGTTTATGACTTCTCCATGCTATCACATCTCCAAATAATTTGATTATATATCCTCCAGTGGATGTAGAATCAATGCAATCTCTGAAACTAGCATCTGTCAGTGATTTTAACTCATCTGTTTTACCTCTAAATATTAATCCTCGATTCGCAGTTCCTCTAAGATATCTGAAGATTCTTTTTACATCTTGCCAGTCTTCTTCTGTGGGCTCTAGTTGTCTTCTTGCTAAATAGTTCACTGCAAAAACGATATCAGGTTGTGTAGCATTCGCCAGATACATTAAGTTTCCTATAGCTTCTTTATAAGGTACTCTTCTAATTTCTTCTCTAATACTTTTTTCTTCTAATTTACTCTTTTCGTTTTTATCACTCACTTTTCTGGTGATCATAGGAGTACTCTGGGCCTTGCATTCATTCATATGAAACTTTTCAAATATGCTCTCAGTATATCGCGTCTGATAAATGTTCATATATCTTTTTTCTTTGTTTCGCTCTATGGTTATTCCCAGAAAGTTCTTGGGTTCTCCAAGATCCTTCGCCTCAAATATTTCATTCAATTTCCTTTTCATTTCCTCTAATTTCTCCTTGTCATTACTTACAATCAACATATCGTCTACATAAAGTAGTACGACCACTATTTTGCCTTTTTTTTTCCATGTGAACAGGCATGGCTCATGTCATTTTCCAATCCAAGTTTCTGAGCCTCTTCTGAAAATCTCTTGTACCATCTTTTTGGACTTATTTTCAATCCATACAAAGCTTTATTTAATTTAAACACCTTGGTCTTCTTGGTGTTTTCATTCACATCTACTCCGTCTGGAATTTCCATATATATTTCTTCTTCTAGAGTTTCATTTAGGAATGCAGTCTTTACATCTAATTGACAGGTATACAAATTACACTTGTTTATTATTGCCAGTATAGATCTAACCAATGATAATCTTGAAACCGGTGCTTATGTCTCTTTTAGATCATACACGTTTTTGTCTTTACATCCTCTTATTACCAGTCTCGCTTTATATCTGGTTGATCCATCTGCTTCTAATTTTCTCTTCAATACCCATCTTGAATCTATAATGTTACCTCGTTTACCATCTAACATTTCTGTCGGTCTATCAACAAGCATCCAAACTTGATTGGTTTGCATAGACTCAAGTTTTTCTATTACAGCATTTTTCTAATTTTCTCTTTTGCTGCTCGTCATCGCTTCTTCATATGTCGAAGGCTCTCTATGTAATGATGCCAGAAGACATCGATTCAATTCATCTTCATTCTCTATATTTTGTTGAATATTTCTCACAGTAGTATAATTAGTAAAGCTAATATCTTCTATTAGTCTCCGTACATCAGTGTCTCCATTATCTTCTTGTTTTCTTTCGGTTTTACTTCTAGTCATTGGAGTTTCACTTTCCTTTCGTTCGACCTTCTGCCTCTGTTCGTCTAATTGTGTTGTCTGTTTTCTCGGCCTTCCTTTTTTTCTTTTCTCAAGAATCTCTAGTTTCTGTTCTCCCTTTTCTTCGTTTTCGAATTTTTTCATCCAATTTTTATTTGAGTCTTTTTCATTTTCTATTTGACTGTTTTTATACATATCTTTATACGTTACCTTTTCATTGAATCAGATGTGTCGGGACTCTATAAATTTTCTTGCGCTTAGATGCCAGAGTATATATCCAGTGTCAGTATATCCCACCAACACACCTCTAATAGCTCTCTTGTCGAATTTCGATATAGGCTTTGACTCTTGCATATCCAATGCATCCGAATCTCTTTATTTGCTCAAAATGACAACTCGTTTCTGATGAAAACTTCTTCAACGGGATCTCGTACTCTATAGTTTTATGTGGAGATTTGTTGTACGCATGCACAGCAGCGTCAACTGCCAACTCCCACATACTCTTTGGTAATCCCGAGTCGAACATATATGTTCTTACTTTCTCTTGCAACGTTCTGTTGAACTTTTCTGCAACTCCATTGTGTTCCGGAGTGTGTGTACGGTGGTGCAAATATGGCTTCTATCTTTTCTCTTTTTAACACCTCTCTAAATGTACCTCCCGTGAATTCCTTACCTTGATCTGACTTCACGTAACACAGCTTTTCTTCTTTTCCTAGTAGATTTCTGGCGGATATTAAATATTTCTCTAGAGCCTCTCCCGATTCATTTTTCGTCTTCAAAGAGTAGGCTTTCGCTAATCTAGAATAGTCGTCTATAAAGGTGATTATAAACCTCTTTTGTCCTGGATAGGATGTAGGTTTTATTGGACCCATGATGTCCGTATGTATTACCTGTAATGGTAATACATACATCTCTGTGCTCTATTTCTATTTTCTTTAAACGGCAGTTTTGCCATCTTTGCCATTATACAGACTTCACACTCTAATATGGAGTTATCAAACTTAACATTCTTTAATCTTTTTTCTACTTTTTGTAATTGTCTTAGATAGTTTAACTATGCGTGGCCTAATTTAACATGCCATAACGTTGCTTTATTTATTTTTTCTAATTTCTTTAATTTTTCAATTACTGAGCTTTCAGACATTTCTTCTATATTCTCTATTTTCTGTATAAGTTGCTCGAGTTTAATATTGTTGTGTTCTATGTTTTCGTTCACATTTGTGAGCTCTCCTTCATTCTCCCTCCCAATCGCAGAGCCAACACTATTCTTCTCATCTAACTCTCCCTCCGAAATGGATAATTAATTGTTCTGAATGTTTGCTTGCGATTGTTCAGGAAGCTCACAATGTGAAACAATTTCTGCTCTACATCTATATGCAGCACATTCTACATTGTCATTGTTCTCTTTTTTTGCGGGGGGAAAAATTCACACGGATACCCCCTCCCCCGGGGCGGAGAGGGCGGTTATGTGGGACTCCAACCCACTAAAAACCCCCCGGTTGTCCCTCTAGGCACGTTTTACCTGACGGTGGAGAGGCAGCGGAAAACGCACTGATTCGTCCGCCCCCCCCCCCCCCCGTGCCGTGCCCAGTTCTCCGGGCATCTCTAACTTGTGGCGGATGAGGGGGACAACGTCCCCATCCGCCACCCCTTCCTCCGGGGTTGTTTAACGCAAGGGTGCACGGCAGTCCCCGACCGCACATCCGCCCCCGGGGCGAGAGGAGGGAAGGAGTGTGTCCACCGCCAAGACGACGGTTCCTCCCCCCCTCCCGCGCATGCTCCGTTATAGCTCTTAGAGCCCAACTCCTCTCGATTCCGAAACTCCGTCCCCGAGTGGGGACGAGTGCCAGCGTGAGGGGACCAGGGGGAATGCTCAGAGCCGCCGGGCGACAGCCGCGGTGCTCCTACCCCTAAGAG
Organism: Temnothorax unifasciatus; assembly: GCA_030770225.1. Classification (NCBI taxonomy): domain Eukaryota; kingdom Metazoa; phylum Arthropoda; class Insecta; order Hymenoptera; family Formicidae; genus Temnothorax; species Temnothorax unifasciatus. Next base: position 43,327 of record JASTWK010000456.1, on the reverse strand, counting down.
GTGGGGAGCGGGCCTTGAACCACGAGGGTCGTAAGGCCCGCGGCAACCACGTTGTCCCCGGCGGATTGATACCTATTCCCCGGTCCCTCATCGTCATCTATCTTCCTCCGTCTTGGTGGCGGAGGAAAATGCTATTGGGAGGGGACGACGACCGCGTACGCGCGGCAATCGCGGTCCCTCGCCATCATCGTTCCCGCTGTCCCTCCCCGTCGAACAAGGGGCGGTAACAGCGGGGAGGGGGTCACCACCCGCGCGACGGCGCAGAACGTATCGGCGCGGCGGCCGGGGCGATCGGCGTCTCCGGTTCCCCATTCCTCCGCCCCCAGCCTGACGAAGCCGGCTCCGTCGCGGCGATGGCGGTAGTGGCGGCGATGGTGGTTGTCCATCGCCGCTGTCCCCGCTGTCAGGAGGGGGTATATGAACTTCACCCCTCCTGATGCATTCAGCCGCCTCTTTCTGCGACATAACTTTGCCGCAGAAGGAGGTGAACGCCTTCCATTTAATCTCTCCCTGAGCCCCAACCGCCGCTAACAGGACGGCCGGGAGGGAGAGGTCGTCGCCTATTTCCGCCCGAAGGACTCGGCGCTCCTCCGCCCACGCCGGGCAGAACTCTAAAGTATGTTGCGCCGAGTCTACCTCCTCCGGGCAATGGTGGCAGCCGGTGGTGCGCTCCTTTCCGATGCGACACAAGTACTCACCGAAACACCCGTGTCCGGTGAGCACCTGCGTCGCATGGAACGTCAGTCCACGTCCCTTTCTCCCGATCCAGTCCCGCAGGACCGGCTGGACAGCCTAGCGTACCCTCCTCCCCGAGACGAGCCGGGGATCCAGAAGCTTGTTGTCCCACTCCTGGAGGAGGGTCTCCCTCTCTTGCCGCTTCAGCGCAGCCTTCGCCCTGGGCAGAACAAAGCCCACGTCTGCCTCTAACTCCTTCATCCGCCGATATGTCCTCGCCTGACATGTGGCGAGGAGGTTGATCGGCGGAATCCCGGCGAGGACTGTCACCCCCACGTGCGAGACGGTTCTGTATGCTCGGGCCGCCCAACTCACTATGAGCCGTTGGACGGCCACGAGTTGCCTGCAAAAGACAGGGTTTTCCGTCACCTTGTCCGCCCATACAGGCGCTCCATAAAAAAGGACGGAGTGGACCGTCATCGCGTAGAGACGACGCACGTGCCCGCATGCGCCGCCCAGATTGGGCAGCAATCAGGCCAGACTATTGGCCATAGTCTGGGCCTTTGGCACCGCTTGGGCAACGTGCTCGCTGTAGCTTCTGGCCTCATCCAGCCACAGTCCCAGATATTTTATTTGAGACTGAATCGAGATGCGGAAGCCCTCTACGTTCAGGCAGAGACCCCCAGGAGGTGCCTCTCGGGGAGCTGGCCCAGCTGCATGAGGTATCATATTGTATTGACCCCTAGCGGGTCGACCCGATCTACCCGTCCGGATCTTACGGCCCGCCAGGGCCGCGCCGTAGCCGGTTAAGGAACCAACAGGCCTGGGTCCTCTGCGGGGCCACCCGAAGGCCCAACTGCCTAATTGCGCGCACCACCGTAGCTGCCGCCACGTTGGCCAGCCTAAGTGCATCCTGCCATGTCTCCCCGGCGACCCCCAGGTACACATCGTCTGCGTACCCGGACAACCAACAGCCGGCAGGGAGATCAGCCCGCAGGACCAAGTCATAAGCGATGATCCACAACAGGGGTCCCAACACGGACCCCTGCGGGACACCGCACCCCACGAACTTGGTCTTCAAGACTCCCTCTTGGTCCACGTACGTGAGTCCCCTATCCCGGAAATAGTCAGCGATCACCCTAATGTAATAGGGCGATACGCCGGCTCTTAGAAGGGCCTTTTCTATTACCGGCCAAGGCAGGGAATTGAATGCGTTATGGACGTCGAATCCGACGCCCAGCGTAACTCCCTCCTGGTCCGTGATCTCTTTCGTACGGGCGACGACGCGAAGGATCGCGTCGATCGTCGATTTGCTCGCGCGGAAACCAAACTGTTCGTCGGAGAGGCCCCGACCCTCGCATTGGGACAGGTGCTGGATGAGGCGGCAATGATCCTTTCAAAGATCTTGCCGACCTCGTCTAGCAGGCAAATGGGGCAGTACGCGGACAGGGACTCCGCAGGTTTGCCAGGCTTGGGCAAGAGCACCAGGCTGGCCTCCTTCCACCTAGCGGGGAACCGACCGACCTTCAGGCACTCTGTGTAGAGTCGTAACAGCCTGTCGGTCAGTTCCCCCGCGGCCAAGGTTTATGCCCTCCCGGGAATGCCGTCAGGGCCAGAAGCCCTACCCTTCCTGACTCTGCAAAGAGCTTGTTCCAACTCTTCCCTGGTTACCTTCAGCTTGTCATCCTACTCTGGGATCGCGATTTCTGGGAAGTGTACGGCCCCGCCATCGCCGACAGGGAAGAGAACCTCTACAACCCTGCCGATAAACTGGGGGTCCAGGGATTCCGTCAACGGGGGCGCCCATGGCCTCAGACGGTTGAGGACCATCTTATACGGGCGCCCCCACGGATCCTCGTTCAATGAGTGGAGCAGCTTCTCCCAGGAGTTTTCCTTGGCCGCTCTGATCTCGCCGGAGAGGGCCTGACGGGCAGCACGCCAGGCCTCTCCGGCCTTTTTTTTTTTTTTACTTGGGGAAATCTTCTACTGCCGGGTTCCCGAACCTGACCGAAATCAGGCCCGGTATGTGGCCCGGCAGCCCCCTCTGGTGTTCGAGGGGGAAGACACCCCTGCCCTCCTGGGAGAGGACAGGGGGAGTGTGGGATTCTACGGGAGCCGGGCTATGACCCCGCACTCGCCGCAGCCTACCCACTAAAACCCCAAGGGTATCCTTCTCCGCGTATTTCTGGAGGACGCCCGGGAACTATTGATAACTACTTCCGGGCGCCCTCCTGCGCGTGACCTGTGTTAAAGGCCTCCGATCCTTTGATCCTGACTTTACCGGATCCTGTCTCCAATTGTACGGCGGGGATGTGGACACCACTCACCCCCGCCGTCCTCTCCCTTTGTTGTGGGAGGCTGGGCTCGACACCCGGAATCCCAGCCGGGGTGCCGAGCCTCCCGTCCTCCGCACCGTTCCCCCAGTCTGGGAGAACGGTACAGAGGTGCGTGACCTCGCTTGTCGCCGGAAGGTGACATTGTTCTCCCGTCGTTTGCCGCGACGGGAGCGACCGACCGGTTGAGGGCAGGGCACGGGAAGTCCCACCGCCCAAGCGGGACCCCCCCCCCCGTATCCCCCCGGTCGGTCATAAACCTAGATCGGAGCGGACCCGTCGACGCTCAGGGATTTTGCTCCCCGCGTCGGATCCGCTCCGCCACCTCCTTGGCGGACATTACTTGGCCGCAGAAGGCCAAGAATGCCCGCCACCCCGATTCGTTCCCGACCATCTCCGCCACGATGGCCGGGAGGGAGAGGTCGTCACCGACCTCCCCCTTGAGGACACGGCGCTGCTCTTCCCACGCCGGACAAACCTCCAGCGTGTGCTGCGCCGTGTCCTCTTCCCCGTCGCAATGGTGGCAACGGGTGGTGGCTTCCCTCCCTATTCGGCACAGGTACCTTCCGAAGCATCCGTGCCCGGTCAGTACCTGCACCGAGTGATACGATAGTCCGATTCTCCCCCTGCTGTTGAGCCAGTCTGGCAAGCAGGGCCGGATGGCCTCGACCGTCCTCAGTCCCCATTCGGCGTTGGCGAGATAGTCCTGCCATTTGCCGATGAGGACCGTCGTTTCCCGGAGCCTTATGGCTCTACGCGTCTTCTCAGGGATTGGCGCTCCCCCCGCGCCCGCCTTCAGCTCGGCAACGCGCCTGTACACCTCGGCGCGCTGCCTTGCCGCGAGCTCCAGCGGGGCGATCCCCGCCAGCAGTGTCGCAGCGTCGTGCGAAACTGTACAGTAACACCTCGAGACGCGCTGGGCGACCGTGCGTTGAACTCTACGGAGTTTCGCCCTGATGTGCGCGGTCTTCTCCGCCTCGTTGGCCCACACGGGTGCACCGTACAACACGACTGATTGCACGACGGACGCGTAGAGCCGGCGAGCCCGACCGCTCGCCCCTCCCAGATTGGGCATCAGCCTCGCTAGGCTGTTTGACACGCTCAATGCCCTGGGAGTCAGGCGAGCGAAGTGCTCGCCGAAGCTCCAGGTTCCATCCAGATGGAGGCCGAGCACCTTCATGCTCGCCTCCACGGGGACTCGGACTCCCTCCACGTTGATGTGGGCTTTGGGCGGCTTCCCCAGAAAAGAATTCCGGCGGTCGTAGAAGAAGACCGCCTGAGTCTTCTGGGGAGCCACCCTCAGCCTTAGTCTCTTGATTTCTGCCACCACCCTTGCCACAGCGACGTTGGCGATTCTGATGGTCTCCTCCCATGTGTCACCCTCGACCCCCAGAGTTGTGTCGTCGGCGAAGCCTTCTAGCCAACAATCCGGGGGGAGGGCGAGCCGAAGGACGGCGTCGTAGCCGAGGTTCCACAGGAGCGGACCCAATACGGATCCCTGTGGAACCCCGCGCACGATCAGCCTCACCCTCACTATACCGAGCTTGTCGGTGTAAACCAATCTCCTGTCCCGGAGATAATCATACAGTGTGGCCACCAGGTAGTCGGGCACCCCGTGATAAAGGAGTGCCGCCCTGATGACCCACCACGGCAGGGTGTTGAACGCGTTGGCTATGTCGAAAGACACGCCCAACACCACCTTGCCGTCCCTCACTGCGGCCTCCGAGAGAGCACGGATGCGCAGAATCGCGTCAACCGTAGACTTGCCCTCCCGGAAGCCGTACTGGTCCGGCGAAAGGTCCGGACCAGTCCGGGACAGGTGCCGGACGAGTCTGCTGGCGATGATTCGCTCCAACAGCTTTCCAGCCTCGTCCAGCAAGCAGATTGGTCTATACCCGGAGGGCTGATCGGCGGGTTTGCCGGCCTTCGGGAGAAGAACCAACCTCGCGGTCTTCCAGGCTCGGGGGAAGCGGCCTTCCCTGAGACATTTGTTGAAGATTTTCCTCAAATGCTCCGCCGCCCCCCCCCCCCCCGTGGCCAAAGCCCATGCCCTTCCATGAATCCCGTCAGGACCGGGAGCCTTACCGGCCCGCAGCTTTTTGGCTGCGGACTTGCGACCGCGCGCTTTGCCCGAGCCGAGCGCGACAGAACGAGAACCCCGACACGCGCTCCCCGCGAAAGAGAGCAGCACCCCATTCGATTCTCTGCAGGCCGGGGAGTCACAACGGCACGCGGACAAGCGACAAGCACGAAACGCGGCAATCTTTAGGAATAAAGGTCACGAACGACCTTCCCAGCACCTGGGACACACAGCTACCAGGTCGGCGTCATCGTACGACAAACGACTTCCTAGTTCCCAAAGGGGACACCTTCCACAGGAAACGGGGTCAATGATAAACTCCCCGACACCTGGGACACGCAGCCAGAAGGTCGGCGTCAACATCGGTACAAGGGGTACCAAGTTCCCAAGCAGAGCGTCTTCCATGGGAAGAACAGGTAGGGATCGCTTCCCCAACACCTGGGGCACACGACCAGCGGGTCGGCGCCATCACCAGTCCAGGGGATAGCCGACTCCCCAGGGGAGCATCACCCGCGAGAACAAGGGGCGGAGTCCAACTCCCCGACACCTAGGGCACGCGGCCATAAGGTCGGCGTCATCCGCAACGCGCGGGATAACAAACTCCCAAGCGGGGAACCTTTTTCAGGGAACAAGGGCGAAAACCACTTGCCCGACGCCTGGGGCGAGCGCCCATGAGGTCGGCGCCAGCGCCAGAACGCCAAGACCCGAAATAGCCACGCGGACGTCTTCTACGAGGAGGAAGACGACGAATCACTTCTCCCGGACGTGGGACACGCAACCATGGGGTCGGCGTCAATGTCCGACGCCCAGAATTCGACCTGGACGACTTCTCCTGGAAGTCGCCCCGGAGTAGGTACCAGAAGCACCAAGGAGCCGGTGCGCACAGGTCGGCGTCAACGGCGAACAACTCCTAACACACCCGAGGACCTTCCACGGGGAAACGACCCGGAGACGGCATCAGGGGCATCCCCGGAGGGGTGCGCAAGGGTCGCCGTCAACGGCGCGCGTAAAATAAGAAACGTGGAAACCTGGTGCAGCGGCACCGAGAGAGGGAGATCCGTAGATTATCCCGCGAGCGGAAATTTCCACCCGCGACGACTGCGTAGGGCGTCACCGGGGAAGGGCGTGAACATCACGCGGCGCGCTATGGAATCGTAGCCAATAACAAGTTTTTGCCGAAAGAGAAAGTCGTGACGTCACGCCAATCGGCGAAAACAACCCGAGAGTGGGAGCAATACACCGCGGTGGGGAGCCAGAGCGAACCGCGCCACTCTGGGCAGTCTCTCGGGTATAGCCGTGGCGAACAGACGTGTCTCACTCCGCGCTCGTAAGATACGGTCTATACTTAACAACCGAGTACTCCCGCGTACTATCGCGTAAAATTATCTCGTTATACAACAGCGAGAGGCACTTAGCTGCCACTGCAATCAAGTGTTAGCAATTGCGACAAGTTGAAATTCGGATACTTAGTTAATTTCGAGAAGTACGTATCGAGTATACTACAACCGCGGACATCGTGTCACGCGGCTACGACATATTGTACGGACAGTGTTAAACTTCGTATACGACCACCGAATACTCCGACGTTAATTGTAAACGCGAACATTGTAAACAGAGTGATAGATAATTGTGCGACTTATAGCGAATCGTGTGTGACGCATAAGTACGACGATTGTGAACGGCTTGTAGTGCTGGAAGAATAAGCTACAATTAAAGAATTTATAATTCTTAAACAAGTCTCAACATTATTTACGTAATTACCCATACTCACCTGATACCTACCTTGTCCATCGGCGATGATCATGCGTGGTCCAACGACGATCTGGTATGCGATGTAAAGCGAGGATCCAGGGAAGTCAAGCAGCAGCGGTGATCCATCCGGGGCAGGAGCTGAAACAGAGAAAGAGTATTAGCGCGTAATTAGTAATAATTAGGAAGACATCTGGTGATCCGGTAGGCGATGTAAAGCGAGGATCCGGGGAGCCAAAGCAGCATCGACAGTCCATCCTGGGCGTCCATCTGAAACATAGAAAATAATATTAATAAGGGATACGAAGTCCTTAACCTTCTCGGTGGTTCAAGGTCAAACCGAGTGGCGACCGTGAATCGGGAAACAATAACGCGTCATCCGTACCTCCGAGTGACATCGTCCGGTCACAACCTCATTTCCTCCATGGAGATCTCGAGCTCCTCGCGCCATTCCCCCACGGGAGGGGGGGGGCGGACCGCCGTTCTCCCTCTCCCCGGGATCGTCCGGGAAGAGGGTGTCCACCACCCTCTCGAGGAACTCGAGGTCCATGCCCTCTGTCGCCGGGGGCGCCCAGGCTCTCAACTTGTTGAGAACCATTTTATACGGGCGCCCCCAAGGCTCCCGGTGCGTTTCCTCCAAAAGTTCCTTCCAGGCACGGTCCTTGGCAGCCCGGATAGCTCGGGAGAGGGCTCGCTTGGCAGAGCGGTACTCCTCTCCCGCCTCCTCGAGGCGCAGGGGATCCCTCCTGCGCCTCGCGCGCAGCCAGACTCGTCTGGCGTGGACAGAGGAGCGCCTGAGCTCACCGATCTCCTCTGTCCACCAGTACGCGTGTTTCCTCGGGTGCGGCCTGGACCGGGGCATCGACGCGTCGCACGCGCGAGTCATCGCGTCCTCGATCCAGGCGACTGCCTCGTCGACGTCCATGTCCGGCTGGACCACGAGTTCGTCCGTCCACAGAGACACCCTTAGCGAGGCCCTGAGCATGTCCGCGTCCAACCTGCGGAGTGCCCACCTCGGGAATCTCTCGTTTATCTCCCGGCGGCGAGCCCGGATCGCCGAAGTGGTGACCGGAAGACTCATTTGGATCCACTGATGGTCCGACAGTGTCTCCAGCCCCACGGCCACCCTCCAATCCCGAACGCGGCGCGCGACAGGGGGGAAGCCCACGTGAGATCCACAATGGATCCCCCCGTCTGCCGCACGCAGGTCTGCACCGCGCCAGTGTTTACGCACACCAGCCCCAGGCCCGCCGCCCAATCGAGGAGAATAGCTCCTCTCCTGTTCGTGGCCGGGGAACCCCAAAGCGTTGATTTCGCATTGAAGTCCCCGGCCAACAGGACCTCTTCGCGAGGCAGGTATCTCTCGAGACAATCCCTCAGGTTGTCCCAAGATTGCCTCGAAACCTGGGATATCTAGTGATCGATCTGGAGGGATGTAGACTCCCACCACGACCATCAGACCCCATCTCACAGCGACGAACCCGTCCCCGCCCTCCAGACGAGAGCATGGGACAGGCTCGTCCGTGACTCGCCACGTTATCGCAGCTCTGCCGCACCGGCTGACCGCCCAGCACGGGTGATTGGGCGGCACCCAGTACGGCTCGGCTATGATCCCCAGGCCACTGCAGGTCTCCGCCATCGTGTGCAGAAAAACATCCTGCGAAGACCTGCAGTGGTTTATATTGCCCTGTAAGACCTTATGGGCCATTCGTGGATGCTACTTCCGGAGCCTCCACTCCCTCTCCACGTGATTGCTCGACGGTAGGTTGGGCCATTACGGATATTTCCGCAACCTCCATCGGAGCAATTGGCTCGGCCGTATCCCCGTTTGTGACGGCTTGAGCCACCTCGTTGGATGTTTGTTCCTGGGGCAGAGCCTTATCGCACGGGGCGATAGGGGCTCTCTCCTTGCTACGGCTCTGGGCCTTGAGCCTTTTTCCATCGTCGTTTTGGCCCTTCGCGGGACCCACGGTGTCATCCTGAGCGGCCCGTTTTTTTGGGGCTTTCCTCGGGACCACCATATTGGTCTTCTCGACGCTCACGATTGTGGGTGCACTGGTGGGCGGTGCGGAGAGAACCTCCACCTCCATCCCACCCCCATCCTTCGCAGCGCGTTGAGATCCCGCCCTCGGGAGATTGAACGCCTTTCCGGGTCTGGATCTTTTCCTCGAAGAGGGGCACGCTTTGCTGCCTACCCGGTGATTCGCGGGTTGACCGTGGTCAGCGCACACCGGGCATTGCGGTTTGTTTGCGCACCCCTTTGCCAAGTGTCCAGGCTCGCCACACCTGTAACATTTTGAACTGCGGTCTTCCGCCGCCGTGCACTGCGCTCGCACGTGTCCAGGCTCCAGGCAGCGATAACATTGCATCGGCCTGGTTTCCAAGGCCTGAACACGGGCCTTGAACCATCCAATGACAATGTGTCCCTCCTTCAGGATATTATTAGCCGCTGCGATCGGGCATCGAATCCAAGCGGTTCGGAGACCGAGTGGCCCTCTCCGCAATTCCCCGACCTGAATCTGGCCGGTTTGACATTTCCCTACCCTGGCAATGAACTCCGCGACTTCGGTGGGTGTCACCGAATCCGTGAGGTCCAGAATACGGAACTCCCGCGTCTTACACGGCCTGGCGATTTTTATCTCGGGTCTACCCGCGAACAGAGATGTCAGACTTGCCGCCAGTTTGTCGGCTTTCTCAGCCCCGTCCTGGCCGGGGATCTCCATCAAGAGTGCCCCTGTTTGTGCTCTGCGCGGCTTGAGGCCGCCACTGATACCCAGCTCATGGAGGGTAATTTTTTGTGTGGCCTCTTTCATCACAGAGTCATAGTCACCGTCTGCGCAAGTGACGGTGACTGCCGCGTTACGCGGTGGACTCTTGAGGCCTGTCTTGACCGCTTTAGTACTGGCTGTTGATTGAGCCGCGGCCAAGTTCGGTCTCTTCTTCGGTGGCCCCCCTTTATTAGGAGGGGTGCTTTTGTCCTTGACGTTCGGACTAGCGACGGGCTCGTTTCCGCCTCGGCCCTTCTTGCCCCATTTGACTACGGTTGCCCAACTGTTGGGTTGGGCCTCTGCACCGGCCTTGGGCTTTGGGGGTGTCGGAACCGGAGTTGCTGCTTTATTACCGGAGCCACCGGTAGATGCCTTCGCTTTAGAGGTTGAGACTGAACCTGAGTTCTTCTTCTTTTTGCTTCTGGCGCCTCTTTTTGCTCCGATGTTCTGTTTGTCCTTGCCAGAAGTTGCCGATGCGCACCCATTTATTTTGGACTTTGGCGCACCAGCCCCTCTGTTGTCTTTTTGGGACATTGGATCCACCGTCCGCCCAGGCATCGTCGTCGCAAAGCTGGTTGTAAATTGCCTAAACAGTTCCAGCATCTGGCCCGACAGGGCGTCGCGAATTCTGGCCTCCATAGAGTTTTCTTCAGTGGGGCCGCACGGCGGAACCTCCTTCTCGAGCACCGTGGGGCCTATCCCCCTCAATGACGGTCTCGTTACTGGGGGCATACCTTCCCGTCTAATTTCATCTAAAATCCTTAGACGATTTTCCTCAGACCTTACTTTGTCGCGACCTTTGTCGGTCTCGGCGATGTATGAGTCACCAGACTCCTCCCCCGAAGAATCGGGGATGGTTACCTTTCTGGTTTTCCTCCACTTGGTTTGGATCCTGTGTCCAATGTCCTGATCGGAGCCGCTGTTCTCCGAATCGATCCTCGCTGTGCTTTGCGCCTTGCTTCGGGATTCCTTGAGCTCGCTCATTTGCTCCCGAAGCCGCACGTTCTCTTCTCGAAGAGCAGCCACTTCCGCACGAAGTTCGTCAAACATAACCTCGTTGGTTGCCACAGTGTCCGGTCCAGATCGCTTGATCATATGGGTAATTGCAGCGGTGATGGTGGCTGCAGCCTCCTTTAGGCCCTTTTGATCAGTACCCTTGATCTTCTGTGCCGTGGCACACACCTTGTCCACGACGCGGACCGCCTCAACGATTTTATTGGGCAATTCCACGGAGGGAGCTGTAACCGTACGCGTTGGTGATCAACCGCACGTGACTATTAGGAAGTGTCTCAGACACGGTCGCCACTAATTTTTTCCCGTTTAAAATTAGAAAGGACTGTTTGATTTTATCGATTGTACGGAGATATCCCGATTATTACACCCACGCTGATATCCCACCTTTTTCTGTTTCAGGATGCCTCGTCTCGGATCTCCGATCTGCGTGCTGGACCATGGACCTTGGACTGCAGCTGTGCACCGCTGACTACGCCTCTCTGGATCGCTACTGGACCGCCGCGTTGAATCTCCCCGAATGGATCAAGGATCGCCGACAGGTAAGTACGAAGGATCAGGTAAGTTGAGGATCAACCGCACTCGAAATGAATTGTGTAAATCTTTTAATTAACTGGTAAAATAAATGTATATTTTCCGTTGTTTCAGATTGTACAAAGATTACTTAAGGAGTACGCGCCTATACCGCGGGACTGTTCGCTGCCTCGATTTGCGGCTAAGTTTTGCTTCAGGTAAGCTAATCGCAATACGAGAATTAACCGTTCCGGTCGGAAGTCGGTGAGCGAATTTTAAGTTTCAACCTCACCCTATCGCGGTCGGCAAGCGAAGACCAAGTTTCGACCTCACCCGATCGCGGTTGGCAAGCGAAGACCATGTTTCCTCGATCATGATCGACCGGCTAGTCTCGGTAGCCTCTCCCCACTCGGGCATCGTTACGCCCCTCGCGACCAATCAACGCATGCCGCGCTCACGATCAACGTTTCCGCATTCCGACATCTGGCAAACACGTTTGATTCCCACTGACAAACAAAGTCGTAAATCATCTGTATTTACCATATGTCTTCTTCCCCTCGTTTTCCGATTCGAGCCGTCGCTGTTGCTATGCGGGATACCGTCATTACTTCCTCACATTATATTAATAATATTACAATCACGCTTAATTGATGTTTGACGGGATCTCGCATTTACAATTGTGTCCGCGATGGATAATTATGCTTACAGGTTGAATCTGATCGCTATCGCATGCACCGTTTGCCAGTTCGCCTCCCACAGCAACCCTTATTCGACGGGGTGGCTATGGAGTTGCAACTTGGAGTCGCGATGATCCAATCGCGTTTCAGCTCCCCGGTTGACTTTCCCTAGCTCCTCGGGTAACGTCCGCGTCAAGTTGCACCCCCCCAAGTGGCTGCATCCCCTTGATCACGCTCAGCACCCCATGGGGTGCGATCTGCCATACTATGCGTCCGCGCTGGTCGCTGGCGATCTTAAGGTCCTTATGGAGATAACGTCCCTCCTTCACTGCTGTTTCATCATCCTGCACCGATTGGTTTTGGAGATCCGTGACAGCACCCTCACTGTCTGGGATTTCCTCCCCTGCGCTTCCGCGATGGATTTCGGTGCTGTGGTTAGCCTCGGTGACGTCAACCGACATCACCCCTGTGATATCTTTCCGCTCCGCCGGGTAGTTCCGGAGATCCCGGTCAGCACCCCCGCTGTTTGGGATTTCATCCCCTGCACTTCCGTGATGGATTCTGGGGCAGTGGTTGGCCTTTGGGACGTCAGTTAAGCCCCCTCACGCAATCTTATTACCCTCGGGTCGCAGGTTCCCGAGATCTGGCTCCACACCCCCGCTGTTCACCAATACAACCCCTGCGTGTCCGAGCTGGTTGCAATCGCGATGGATGGTGTTATTGGTGTTGGTTGACTCCGCCTCCACGGTATCCTTGACCCTGGATCGCCGATCTTGGAGATTCGTGTCAGCACCCTTGCTGTTAGCGAATTCATCCCCTGATTGGAATTTCTCCTTGCGGATGGCCTTCAGCCCCTTTTTTACGTTTCGGGAGTTGGGAATTTATTTACTTAGACCGAATTTCTCGTAAACAAATTTCTTTTTATTACTTCGGGTTGTTGGCACACGACTGCCCGTGTATTTATTCGCTATAGTTCATAGGCACTTAATCTCGCATATTTAATGCCCGGAAACAAAAGAAATGTCGTAGTCTGAACAAAATTAAATTTTTTTCAAGGAACAATATTTACTCACACCTTTACACTTGGTTCCTTAATCGTAATCAACACATGTCTATTTGTGTGTTTTCCTACGCACTCGATGTACGTTTGATCGCATACGCTTGTTCATCATAACCTTTGTTCGACCACGCAAAATTAACCAAAAGAGAAAAAAAATTCGCCAGAAAGAAAAGAAAACCAAAATTAAGAACTGAAAAACACAAACAGGAGAAAAAAAAATCAAAATGACCTTTACCCTGTTTGTCGTTCTGAGACCGTAAATTTCTTAGACTAAACACTTAATGTCTCTATATTTATATATTTTCTCGCGCGCATTGTTTATATGTGGCCGCTGCCACTCTTCGCCTCAGCCTCCCTCATAATCACCACCGAGCATTGTGGCGTTGTGGCGTTGCTCGGCTGCAACGTCGTTGTTGCCACTCCGCTTGGCTGCACCAATGGTTGCTCCAGCAATTGATTTGCCACAATCGCTGGCCCCGACCTCGTTGGTGGCGCCTCCATCCCGACGGTCCCATCGATTGAAGCCATCGGCTTCAGGAGCCATTCTCAGCTCCTCGAGGAGTTTCTTCTCTCTGGCCTTGCGGCTCCTACTCAGATCGGGAGCCACGGAAGGATCCTGAAGATCCCTGATCTGCTTTTGAAGCTTCGCCAGTTCCTGCTTGGCCAGCCTTACCTTCTTCTCTTCCTGGGCACCTGTGGTGATCGGCCTCCCCTGCCCCCTCTCCCCACCCTGTATCTTGGTGGGGATCCTGGAGCTGTGGGTGACCGACGATGCATGGCTGGTTCTCCCCGATTGTTGATTCAATTCGGAGTCAATCGATAACACTGACTCCATGTCGACGTCATCATTTTCCGGAAGACTCGTTGTCCGGACATCTGCGAGGACATCCCTGGCGAGGAAGTCGTCAGCCTTCCTCGCCAGACTATCCGTCTCGCGTTTCTCTCTAATCAAGTCCGCGATTGTGCGGACTTGACTCGATCTGGTTCCAATCTTAGAGGAGCTCACACCTTGAGATCCAGGGATCTTACCCTGTGACTGACTCAAGGCGGCTTTCTCTCTGACGCACTTTGGGCCTGTGAGCCTTTTCACAACGACCCTAGGAATGGCGCTGAACCTCCCACCATCAGCGATCACATGTTCCCCCGTGGTGCTCGCCGGCAACACCACGGGCAGCCCGTCGCTCGTTGACGACGTGGGGGGGGGGGGGCGGGACAGTACCCCCCGCCGACACGCCGGCCCCTGAGATCCAACCCCAGGGATTTTTTCTTATTCGTCGACATACTTTTCATGAAACTTGGGTGGTTTCACTTCGGGGTATCCTTCCCCTAGGCTGGTTGCCCACCACGGCTGACGAGCCCAGCCTGCCCGAGCTCGGGTATCCCCGGGTTCGCCAAACCCGTATCGAGAACGCCTCCCGAGAAGTTTCCCGGAAGCCGCCCCCGACCCGTGAGGCCACGCCCACCGGTCGACGCCGGCGCCAGAGGCCCCCACCCTCCCCACCCACGCACGACGAGGGAAAGCCGGCCGAGCCGAGGCTCGATCCCAGCCCCGGCCGAGCGAACTCGATCCCGGCCCCCGCCGCACGCAGGAGGAGAGGAAGAACAAGGCCCCCCGCCGACGCCACCAACGGGCATCTCCACGCGCCGCCGGCCCTTACGTCCGGCGGCCAGACCCGCCGGCCCCGACCTGGGAATATGTCCCAGCGGCCCGACGGGTCTCTCCCCCTAGGTCGCCACGGCCCCGGCCTCGGAAATGTCCGAGCGGCCCGGGCGACCTTCCACACAGGCGGCACTGTGGGGTCACACCCCTGGCGTGCAAGCCACCTGTGTGGGCTTCCTCTCCACCCGTCCCCGCACCACTTACGGGAACCGCGATGAAGAAGGGAGCCCCCCCACCCCCTCCCGCCGGAGCACCGGCGTGCAATGGAGGAGGAAGGGGGGGCCTTCCGGCTTCCCTCGGCGAGACGGCATCCCTGCCCGCCTCGGGAACCGGGACCCCCTCCCCATCCCCACCCTGGCACGGCGGCAAGGGCAAGCCCCCGCCTAACGGTCCCGGCCGACCGGGCGTTTGTAGTCGGGGTCGCCTTCCCCTACCGGCGATTGGAACCGACCCGAAGGCCAGTCCCTGAGGGAGTCGCCGGGCTCCCATTCTTCCCGCCCCTCCGGCCCAAGGGCCGGCGGCAGGAAGGGTGGAATCTTAGACCCCGCACCTCACCGACGGGCCACCACGGTGATCTCTGCGAGCAGAGATCTCCGGATATGGCCCGTCGGATCCGAACGGGGAGCCCTCTCGCCACGCCAAGGCGTTCCACCACGAGAGAGAGGCCTCTCCGGCCTCATCGATGTCATGGTTGCCGCGACTCTCTCTTGCGCGCAACCATACCCTTATACTGTGGACGGACGCCCGCCTGAGTTTAGCAATAGCGTCCGTCCACCAATAAGCAGCGCGTCTTGGGGGGAGCTTCTTGACACGGGGCATAGCGACACCGCTGCCCGTGTCATCAGGTCTCTCGAATTCTCGACCTCTCTGTCGATGTCGAGGGCTCCCCCCGTATTGGCGCTCTGTTCCTCACCATCGTTCCAGGTGAGTCTAATCATTGCGGCGCAAAATAGATCTGGACTCATCTTTTTAAGGGCCCATCTCCGCTTGGGCTCCTGCGAGCCCTGGCGTCGAACCCCTGCTGGAGGGGCGACCCCGACCACCGCCTCGATGTAGCGGTGGTCGGACAGAGTTTCCAACTCTGTCGCCACCCTCCAGGTACGCGTTTGTCGCGCGGCATGGGGGCTGGCCCACGTCAGGTCAACGATTGACGCTCCCTGCCGGCACCACAGTGGGGCAGAATCCCAAAAAGCTGGCCAAAACCCAAATTCTTTATAAATCGATCTGAAATTTGTTACTCGAGGGTTTTTGGGGTCGCTGATTACGAATCCGGGGTCAAAATTACAAAATTCAAAATGGCGGCTGCAATGTGGCCATATCAGAAGTAAAAAAGCTTTCAATGTAAAGAATAATTATTAGTTTTTGATAAAATTTGTTATACTAATATCCCTGCCTATATTTATTTTAAAGAAACTTCCCTTAAAAGAAAGAAAAAAACAGCAGACGAGTTAAACTATTGAAAAAGATTAAAAAAATTAAAATATATTATTAGTGGACTCGTGGAAAATATCAACAAATTAATAGACGGCGATACGAGTCAGGCGCGGTACGTGGTGCCCAAGTAAAGAAATAGTTACCGAAGTAACGAATTACAATGTATATATATATATATATATACATGTATTCCAACTTAATAAACTGCGCGCCGATTATTTGTCGGACTTGAAACGCAGCTATCGTTGGAAAATTAATCCCCTTCCCTCCCCGAATTAAATCTACACGATTTAATTATTTAAAAAACTGTCAAGAAATTATTGCGAAAAATATTACCTCAGCCAGGATTCGATTTAAAAAAATTAAATTTATTAATAGCGCGCGCGAAGCGAGCGTACAATACCACTAAATATACAAAATAGTAAATATACAATATAAAAATGACAAATAAATTAAAATAAAAAATCATCATCATCGGATAAAAAATATTCATTTGTAGTATCCGTCGAATCTTCTGAAGTTGAAACAATTTCTTCTTTATCCGCAATTTTTCCATGTCTTATAGTTGGAGGTAATAATAATGTTACTGCATCTGACGACAGTGATCTAAGCTGTTTCAAAGATAGTTGCCGACAACTCGATAGATATGGATCTGATGATACTAGAAATCTTGAAAAAATATCCTCCATAGTCTTTGTCCTTGAGTATTTGCACGAAAAATCTTCACGAAATATTTTGAAGTATTTGTGACAAGACTCTTGGGCATCTTCTGACATTTGACCAATAGGTAACAATGAAGAAGCTATTATTTCAGTACCATGAATAAGAAGTTTGTGTACTGAGGTAGGCATATAATACCAAGGATATAATTGTACAAATTGACGAGCTGTTTCCAATGTATACTGTTTTAAATTCTTCTTGGTTAATATAGTCCAGTCAAAATACGGAAAAAAGGGGGGGTACCTAGAAAAAATTGCAACACAAGGTTTTATTACGTCATTGTGTTCAGAAAAATATACTGAACAACATATCCAAATTTCACCATTTTCCGCTATCCCTAAGTATGTTTTTTATTAACAATTTATAAACAAATTTGTTTTTCTCCACAAATACGATGAATTTCGAAATTTTTGTAGAGATCAAAGTTGTAGAGCAGACAAATATCTACAAAAAATGTTCTTATGAATTTTTTGAAATATCTCATATTATTTGAGATATTTGCAACGGAAGCTCAAAACATTATAGCGCTGCGCGCTTACGACCAACATTAGCCAGATAAATTAGCATCTGTTTCCAGGGTGGTCACAAGGAGGCTGTTGGCTCGATTGCCACCCCATTTTTTGTTTTTTTTTAATTGTTTTTAATATTTTTAAATTTTTGTTTTTAATTTTTAATTTTTTTTTTAATTTTTTTGTTTTTGGTTTTTTGTTAAATAATTAATAATTTTCTGTGTCTTCCTGTAACCCCGAATTAACGCAACTTTTCTTCCGACAAGACCCGAAACAAGTTCCTTGTAGAGAATTCTGTAGAACCTAGAGAACTAGCAGCGACCGGTAGAGACTGCCGTGTGTTTATTAGAACTCTCCGCTCCGCTCCGCGCGTAGCCTAGTAGCTCTTGTTGCAAATATCTCAAATAATATGAGATATTTCGAAAAACTCATAAGAACATTTTTTGTAGATATTTGTCTGTTCTACAACTTTGATCTCTACAAAAATTTCAAAATTTATCGTATTTGTGGAGAAAAACGAATTTGTTTATAAATTGTTAATAAAAAACATACTTAGGGATAGCGGAAAATGGCGGAATTTGAATATGTTGTTCAGTATATTTTTCTGAACACAATGACGTAATAAAACTTTGTGTTGCAATTTTTTCTAGGTCTAATCGTATTTTGACTGGACTAATAACATGACCCGATGAAATAACTTGTAATATAATGTAAAAGCGATAAATAATGTTTTCTTCTACTCCTGTTATAGCTGCAGAAATACGTGAATTTTCGAAAAAACATCGAGCAGTGTTGCCATCATTTGTACTTCCATATCCAGGCTTTGGCTTATCAACTATTAATCCTAATTCTTTCTTAAAACCTTTTTGAATGTTTTCTTTTCTTGTCTCAACCGATTTTTTTGTTATGAGCTTGGCGAGCCTGCCATTTTTTTATTTCTAATTTATAAGATAGATGTAAACAGCATTCAAAGCAACGAATCCAAGCATGTAGTGATGATAAACCGAATTCACAACTTTTTTCATTAATTGGCTTACTTAAAATTAAATCTATTTTATTAAAATCTTTGGATGTTGCTTGACATAGATAACAACGTTGCGTAGAAGAATTACTTGTCAATGCATTGCATACTTTGCCATCAATCATTGTCAAGGCAAGTTGATATGTTACAGATATCTTTTTTCCATCTTATTATGTTTCAAAAGGAACAAGTTCATCTATTTGTTTTTTTATATAATCTGTCTCTTGTATTGTACTTTCTGTAGTCTCATGTAAAATTGAATTCTGATTGGTCTGCAGAATCTTGGAGAAGACGGTCTTGGATTTTTCCAAATAACAGTTGTTTCATTTGTTACTTTATCTGTATGTATGAATTGCAGTGGCACAATAGAAGTGAATAAAATACTTTCATCTGTATTTCTTTTATCATTAATGAATTTTTGTTTATATCTACTGTGCCCAGAACTGCCATCGCAACTCCATTTACAAATTAAAGATAAATTTTCACGTTGTTGATCGGTTAAACATTTAATTACATCCAACTGAATACATAAAATACGACTAATCGTGTGATCTAGTAAAGGTTGTACTTGTATTTCTGCACGAGTTTGAGTTAAAATTATTTCTGCTTTATTATAACAATTTTTTTTAGACTTTAATATTTCTTTGTATGATGGAAAAAGTTTGGATCTCTTTCGCAAGCAAGCATTTCGTAATATTTGATAATTATTTCTTGAAAATTTAAGTTCAACAAATAAAGAAAGAGCCTCATCAGGAGTAAAATTATCTTCTTCAATATACTGAAAATTTTTTCGATACCTTTTTGCTTTACTTGGACTGCTCGATGTTACATGCTTTAATATTTTTGCTGCATCTACTTTTCCTTCTGCTCGCAAATTCATTTGGGCTGCGTAAGAAAGCTCTTCAGTACTTGATTGTACGCAAAATTTCTGTCTTTCTTCGTTTACTTCTCTCACTAGAATTTTCAAAACTTGTTGATGGTCGACCTCCTATATCGGTTTTCTTATTTTCTTCTTTGAGTCCAAATGAAATAAATACTCCTAACCATTTACCATAGGTTTTAAAAAAGATAGATTCCGTTCTCTTACTTTTCTGCCACTTGTCTTTTAAATCAAAAATTAATTTCCGTATTGGTTGTTTAGCGTGATCAGGTAAATTATACGGATGTTGTAATTTGCAAGACATTAATTCTTCAATTTTTGCGTATGCTTCTGTAGCACTTGTACTTAAATTATTTCTTATTAATTTAAAAACTTCTTTTTTTGTCAGACCATTTTCATCGGGCATTTCTGAATTGAAACCTAAAAAAAAGTTTTTGTTTAATACATAAATTACACTTAGTTACACTTTAATTAAATTAATAGTCATTTTTATTTCAAGTTTTCAAAAAATCATCATATAAAATAAATTAGTAAATAATAATGATTATTTAATGTACTAATCATTATAAGTTTGAATTATATTAATATAATAAAATTTGCATTTAATTTTTATACAACAAATTTGAAGCACTGTATATAAATACATATAACATATAAATTTACTCGAATAAAGTACAGGTTTACATCCCGCGCATGGAATTTAGGCATGAAATTTGAGTTTTAAAAAGAAATGTTTGCATGTAAATTTTAAATCACCTTACATACACATTATATACGTTCAAAAAAAGTTGAAACAATTATCCAAGTGAACGAAAAAATTATTTATACCTTTTTTAGTTACGCCAAAATAACATTTTCTGTTTTTTTTTTACAAAAATCTGCATAAAAACTCGTTAGGCACTTAAAGGCAGCTGAATTTTGTTTTATTTTATAGATAATAGTTTCACCTTTCATGTCCAATATGTTAGATGACAGAATTCTGCAGAATTATTAAACTTTTTTCTTTAAAACTAAATTTCTTTTTAGTTTTATAACGTAAAATTAACGTAAGTTTATTACCTTATTACTATTTTCTATAAAAATATTAAGTATTCTAATAAACACAGTTATATTCTACTTACTTTCACGAGTTGATTCCATTTTGTTAAAGTTAAATCGGTAAACTCTACGAAATTTTATAACTCTTCAAACACGAGCTTGCTTTTTCTCTTGCGTGCACGCCAGATGTTGCTCGAGCAAAGGTCGCCTTTGTATTGATTTTTAAAAGCAGGTATGAGGGATCTGACCATAATACTAACGGATTTTGACCCTTGGGACATTTCTCTAGCCAATCCAACAGTTAAAATTCCCCAACTAGAAACTTTATTTTTGGGGTTTTGGCCAGCTTTTTGGGATTCTGTTCCACTATGCGGCGCACGCATGTGTTGGCCCGGCCCGTATTGAGTAGGACCAGGCCGAGACTCGACGCCCACCCCTCCAAGATTCGGCCTCTCAGGTTGGTGTTGGGGAAACCCCAAAGTGTGTTTTTGGAAAAGTCCCCCGACACAATGACTCCATCGGGCGATGAGGGGAGATGTCTCCGCACACACGCGTCTAGGTTGTGCAGCATCCCCTCGAACTCCGCCCGGTTCTATCTGGGAGGGGCGTATACGCTCATCGCGGAGATGAGCCCCCGTTTGACCGCGACATATTCGACCCCCTTCTCGGACAGTGAGCAGAGGGGGAGGGGAATGCGGTGTATTTAACCACGTGATGGCGGCGGAGCCCGTGTCGTCCGCGGCCCAGCACGGGTGATTTGCCGGGACGCGCCACGGCTCCGCCCCATCCCCAAACCACACCCGCGCTCCGCCATGGTGTGCAGGAATAAATCCTGAGCGGTGCGGGTGTGGTTCAGGTTTGCCTGAAAAAGGCGGAGCGGGGGGGGGCATTACTGTAAGCTCTCAATGATAGAGTCCTCCCCCTCCACCTCCATTTTGCCAGATCCCTTCTTTGAAGAGATCCTTTCCCTCGGGCTCCTTCGTAGGCCCATCGGCTGATAACGGAAGGGACGCCTCCCACCCAACGGCGTCTTCCCCTTCAGCCCACTCCATTGGAGAGCCCCCGTCATCCCCCGCCCAACATGGGTGGTCTTTTGGGATGCGGTAAGGCTCCGCCGCGATCCCCAAACCACACCCGCGCTCTGCCAGGGTATGGCAGAAAAGATCCTGCGCTGCGCGGGCATGGTTCAGGTTAGTCTGGAGGACTCTGAGGGGCATTATAGCTCGCCCAGAAAGTTGTCCACTATATCCTCCTTCCCGATGGTTGGGGAGGTGTCCCCAATCTCCTCGTCGACCTCCATCGTCGTCGCTGCTGTTTCAGCGGGCCCCTCCCCTCCAACAGTGTCCGTCGGAGAGGGAGTGCCCGCCTCAGTGTTGTCCGTCGAAAGAGGAACATCCACCTCCATTTCGTTGGTGGCGTTCTCCTTGGGAAGGTTGTCTTTCTTCCCTTTCTCTTCTTTCCTAGGGGCTGGGCCAACGACTCCAGCTATAAGCCTGCCACCCGACTTCACCTCGAAGCCACGAACCTCAACGACATTCGCGATCTTGGGTTTGTTTTTACCCTTGTTCTTCTTTGTGGCCTTCTCTGGTGCTTTCTTGTCTGGGGAAGCTTTCCCTTCCATGCCTTTTCTGGTGCCCCTGCGGCAGCCAGCGCAGGATGCCCCACCTACCCTATGGTTGTGGGGCATCTCCTTCCCTGCGCATACTACGCATTTTACCGGGGCAACGCAGCTGTTAGCCGGATGTCCGGCCTCGCCGCATCTGTAGAAGGTACCGGACCGATCCTCAGTACTGCGGTAGGTCGCCCTGGTATGTCCGAATTTGAGACACTTATAGCACTGAAGTGGTCTCTTGTCGAGCATCTCGACTTTAGTGCTGGACCACCCCAGTGCTACCCTTCCTTTCTTGACTACGGCGTTTGCAGCTGCTATTGGGCATTTTGCCACTACAGTGCATAGTCCGTTGGTCGTCTTCCTAATTGGACGAATTGGAGGAAGGGTAAATGCTACCTAAGCCAGAGATCGCTTCCTTGATCTCCAGCTCTGTCACCGACCCCTCGAACCCACTGAGCCTGAGATCGGCCGTCATTATCGGACGGCCAACCTTAACCCCCTCTTTGCCCTGGAGAGCCTCTATCATTTTACTGGTCAGGCCGTCTGCTTTTTTACCGCTGCCCTGGCCTGAGATCTCCAGTTAATTGCCCCTGTGGCGGTTCTTCTGACGTTGGGGGGCTTTTCAATACCCACCTCCGTCAGCTGAATCTTCCCTCTAACAATGCCCATGCACTCCGCGTACATATCTTCTGGGCATGTTAGCGTGACCGCGGATGTACGCGGTGCGCGCCTTTTCTTCTTTTGCTGTGAGGCAGAGGAAAAAGGGGGGAGCATGTTCCCTTTCTTACCCTTTCCTTGGTCCTTCTTCCCTTGGTCCTTCTTTCCAGAAGTCCCCTCCTGTGTCTTCTTAACCTTCTCCTTCCTTCTCTCACTCCTGCCGCGCTGTTCATGGAACGCGGAATACTCGGCAGTCTCAGTCAATGTTCGCTCAGGTACGCGCGAGCCAACAACAGGCACGTACCGACGTACGATTCGTCTCAGCCCACTACGTATCTCATGTATTACGACGTGAACAATCTGTACGGCTGGGCTATGAGCGAATTGCTGCCGTACGCGAATTTCCAATGGCTCAACGACCCCGAGAATTTCGACGCGACGACCGTGCCGACAGACAGCGACGTCGGTTACATTCTGGAGGTGGATCTCGAGTATCCGCCGGAACTGCACAACGCCCACGCGGACCTGCCGCTGTGCCCGACGCGCGATAAACCGCCCGGTAAGCGGCAGGAGAAACTGCTCGCCACTCTCTACGACAAATCGCGCTACGTGACGCACTATCGAAACCTGCAGCAATATCTGCGGCTTGGTTTGCGTCTGAAGCGCGTTCGTCGAGTGCTGCAATTCGCCCAGTCACCGTGGCTTCGCAGCTACATTGAGCTGAACACGACGTTCAGGACGCGTGCGAGCAACGAGTTCGAACGGAACATGTACAAACTGATGAACAATGCCGTCTTCGGCAAAACGATGGAGAACGTACGCGATCACGTGGACGTGCGTCTGATGACGCGATGGGACGGGAGATACGGCGCGGAGGCGTTAATCGGCAGGCCGAACTTTCACAGCAGAAGCGTCTTCTCGGAGAATCTGGTCGTGATCGATCTGCGAAGGCTCGAGGTAAAATTCAACAAGCCGGTCTACGTGAGTATGTGTATTCTCAAGATATCCAAGACGCGTTTCTACGAGTTTCACTACGACTACATGGCGCCGCTCTATCACGACCGGTGTCGAATTCAATACACGGATACCGATAGTCTGATCTATTCGCTGGAGTGCGAAGACGCGTACGAGCGTATGAGACGCGACATAGACAGATTCGACACGAGCGACTACGCGGAGAATAACGCGCACGGCATGCCGCGCGTCAACAAGAAGGTGCCGGGTTTGATGAAGGACGAGAACAACGGCGCGATCATGACGGAATTCGTGGGCCTCAGAGCGAAGATGTATACTTACAAGGTACTCGGACGCGACGACACCAAGAGAATAAAAGGTGTCAAAAGAAACGTAGTCGCGAAGAGGATTACGTTCGAGGATTACGTGGCGTGCCTGCGGGACGCGCGCGAGCTGAGGACGCGCCAGTCGTGCATACGCTCGACGTTGCACGAGGTTTACACCGTGTCGGAGCAAAAACTTGCTCTCAGTCCGCACGACGACAAGCGATACGTGACGTTGGACAGCGAGGAAACGCTTTCGTGGGGACATTACGGAATACCGTTGTAAAAAAAAAAAACAATATCATAGGCTTTCTAAAATTGTTTTATAGCAAAATATTATAATAGTACGTAAGAGACAAAGTAATGAATGTGTAAACTTTTATTAATAATAAAGTACACGTTGTGCGTGTCTACGAATGTCTTAATTATTTCTGTTACAATACAGATGCCTTATCTATCCACGAATTGTGCGAACTGTCCATTCCTAGCCACTTCACGTACGCTCGATTGCCCCGCTTACGCAGGACTTTTTCCACGAGATAGACGTCGGGATTGGAGACGCGTAGCAACTCGTGCTCGTAGAATCCTCCGGCTATCGCTTCTCCGCGAATGTCTTTCAGCAGATACGTAACGGGATTGGTCCTTTGTATTTTGGCTACGCGAAAGATCTCGGTGGTCCAATTGGTGGGAGTGTAGCCCTTTTGGAAGATCGTCTTGAATTTGCTCACACGCACCGGATCGTCGACTCGAAATCTCGCCGGCGCGGCGATCTTCGTGCGACTGTACACCGTGCGCAGCAGTTTTTCGGCGACGATGGGCGTCACGTCCGCCGGACGCATTCCGATCGTTCTGTGTCTGCGACGATTGTAGTTCGACAAGAGCCGCGGCAGCGAGTCTATCCATTTGTACGATCCCTGGAGCGTGAAGAGCTTTTACATGTCGTTTTTCAACGTGCGATTGAATTTCTCCACCACCGACGCTTTCATCACCGAATACGTGGAGTAGTGATTCACCTTGTGCGCGTCGAAGATTTTGCGCGCGTCGGCGTAGAATTCTTTTTCTTTGTCCGTTTGCAGATTTCTAGGGTATCGCGCGTCCTCGTAAAAGATCTTTCGGAGAGCCGTCGCGACCTCCTTTCCGCTCTTAGTCTTGAGCGGGATCGCCCAGACGTACTTGCTCAGCACATCGATGACCGTCAGAATGTAATTGTGACCCGCGTTTTCGCGCGAATAGGGACGCATCTCGACCACGTCGGCCTGCCACAGGTAGTCGTAACCGCGCACCACGACGCGGCGGCGAGGAAAGTTTTTTCGCGCCGGCGCGTGCAATTCCTCCACGAGTCTTCGTTTTTCCGCGCTCATTGCTCAAGAAGGTTCAATGTACTCAGAATTCTGGCAATCTGGATTTCGTGCTTATCCACGGTATTCTTCACGGCTACGAACTGACTTTTAAAATCTCTTATCAGGTCTTTGAAATTCTTCCTGAGCTCCGCGATCTCTCCCTCGACGTAGCTCATGTTCGTCGCGTCGGTGCCGATCACCGGCGCGGCCACTCGCCGTATCTTGCGCTCTCTCGCGTCGTAGGAATCCCCGTTCAAGCGGAGCACGTCGTTCTTCAGCGTCGCGATTCCGCCTCTCAATTCTTCAGTCGCGTCGTTCTTCCCGATCTCATCGGTCAGTAGGTAAACTATGTTGGTTCTAACCCACCGCGGCGGTATCGGATTACACAAGGGTATCAGATTTCGCGGGGGGGGGGGGTACCGCGTTTTCGAGCGTCGCGGGGGGGGGGGGGGGGGGTACCGCGTTTTCAAGCGTCGGGGGGGGGGGGGATTGGGGTACCGTGTTTTCCGACGCCGCGGGGAAAGGGTACCGCGTTTTCCGGCGCCGCGGTGGAGGGGGGTACCGCGTTTTCCGGCGCCGCGGGGTGAGGGGACCGCGTTTTCATGCGTCGCGGGGGCGGGGGAGGGGGCCGCGTTTTCGCCGTGCCGCGAGGTGCGGGGTGACCGCGTTTTCGACGCGCCGGTCCGCGTGACGTCACCCGCTCACCCTCTCGCCCCCGTCCCCCGTTTGCTCGCGGCCCCCGTTCGCGCGCGTCTTCTCGTTCGCGGCCCCCGTTCGCGCGCGGTCCCTCTCGCTCCCAGCCCCCGTTTGCATTATTTCTCTCTCTCCCCCGTTCGCGCGGTCTCTCGCGCTCCCAGCTCCCGTTATTTCTTCCCCGTTCGCGATCATCTTCTCGCTTCCGTCACCCATTATAGTTAGATCATTTTCATATTATTTTAAGTGATTTATTTATTGGAAATAAGAGGAAGAATATTTAACAATTTATATGAGACAGATGAGAGAAAACGTTTAATGATCGCGCGACGAATGCGGCACGCGCATTCTTATCTAGAGTTACAGCTATGTAATTCTAAACCGCTGACGGTAAACAAGGGAACGGTAGACAAAAAGAAATATAATTTTAGATACAGTGATATATGTATTTTAATATACATTTATTTCTCATAATGCACCGTGTATAATATTATCTGCAGCATACGCCAACAGTTCACAATTAATAACTGAATCTTGCAAATAGCGCCAATGTACGGCTGCTGCTGCGAGCATACCATTTCAATTGCAGATCCGCACCCATTACTATCTATAATGGAGCATAGGGGTACTAAACAGAAAAAAATATATTAAAAATAACTCTACACTACATTTCACTACCCTTTGTCACACTTTACCAGTC
The DNA here is from genome assembly GCA_030770225.1 of Temnothorax unifasciatus. NCBI lineage: Eukaryota > Metazoa > Arthropoda > Insecta > Hymenoptera > Formicidae > Temnothorax > Temnothorax unifasciatus. Next base: position 16,920 of record JASTWK010000456.1, on the reverse strand, counting down.
GCATGTAAGACTAAATAAATCGCCATCCTCTGTCGAAATGTATGTTCCCCAAATCCAATTAGGCTCCCTGATACGATGCTTAGGACACCACTCCATGTAGCGGATTGCTATTTGCGTTTCAGGGATAAACTCACAAAGGCCATCTTCATAATGATAATACCAATGATGTCCTGCTAAACAGTACAGTCGTGAGCGTCGTGAGCGTGGGATGAGTCGTTCAGATAAGTATTCATCCCGATGACCATCATATATATCATCGCCGTACTCATCATCTCCAGACTTGTATCGCGATACGTAATAATCGTTAATTCTGCCACGACACATGATAATTTGAAAGTTATTAGGCCAAATTGGATGCGCTATACTTGTATCAATAATATGATATCTCTGCAACGCGTGATGTGTTGGGCACTACTTGTTAGTGCGAGTGAGCACGTTTCGAAACCCAAGTTTTCGGCTGCGAAGATTATATTATGCACAATCGACGAGCAATAACGTTGTCCATATTTTTCACACAGTTTCAATGCCGTTTCAAACTGCCGACTGCGCCCTACAATCCTCGTAGACTATTTATACGTAAAAAAAACTGCGAATCTTGCAAATTGCGCCAATGTATGGCTGCTGCATGGTGACCACCACCACAATCCACATAAATGTGATATCGTTGTCTAGAACGTGATGAGATCACCTCATCGGGCAATAGCATCAAATATGATTTTTTCAAGAACACGTCGCGACGTGTCTCGCGATGATTTCATCGAACACGTGCAAAACTGCAAATTTTGCAATTTCGCATAAGTCAATGGGACATTATTGTTTTCAAGAATATGCGTGTTTCGCGATGAGTTCATCGAACACGTGCAAAACTGCAAATTTTGCAAATAGCGCCGATGTACGGCTGCTGAGATCACGGTGAAATTAGATATGCTAGCAAACGATGCATCATTAGTAGAATATAAATTGATGAATCTGGGGGATACGCTCAGTAGTCGAGAATTGGAAGTCGTGAGTACAATTGTGTCAGAAAGAAGATCGTGCAATAACATGGAGCAAGAGTTGTTGGACCAATCCACCCTTTTAAATTCGTGGGAAGAATTTACCGCGTGGGAGCAACGATGCGATGAGTTTATCGAATAGCTAGAAGAACAAAGCCGAATTAAACGGACACGATTATCGATCGGTCTCAAACAGTCGTTGATTGCTTGTATCGCACGACTCGAAGGTCTGAAAGACTCGGTACGTCAACGTTTCGTGCATGTGGGTGCCGGATACAGTGCGAGTGAGACAGGACTCAGATGGTGCGAGATAGATACGGCTTTTGAAAGTCGTATACTGACCGGTGTGGTGATAAATTCCAAACACATCGACCCACGTCAATTTCTCAAAGATGCGAGAGACATTGTACTCATTCACGTGCGGAATGTCATGCTACGACACGACAATGTAAAGATAAATACAATGTTTAATGGTGAATTTGTTGCGGGTGACAACGCGCGAATAAAAGTATCGCTACGAGAAACAGTGAACTTTTTCGTACGTCCGATCTGCGCGAGTGGTACAAGCGACGCGTTATCGAGCCTACCCTAGCATCGTTGGAGGAATTCCAGGAACGTGATAGCGGATGGGCGTTGTCGCGTATACTGAAATTGACTGTTAACGTAAACAAGTACAATCCATTGCACGCGGGGTGTTTGTGGAAATACCGCGAGAAATTAAAACGAAGAGAGCGGTGATAAACGTGCGAGCAATAGGCAATGCATGTTTCGCATGGTCAGTGGTGGCTGCTCTGCATCCAGCCCAAAGACATGCAGAACGGGAATCGTCGTATCCACATTACGCGTTGGTGCTAAATCTTACAAACATTACATTTCCAATGACGTTGGATCAAATTAAAAATTTTGAAAATTACAACGACATCTCCATCAACGTGTACGGCATCGAGAAAAAAAACAAAGAACTTGCTATCCTGCCAATACGGCTCACCGACAGAAAGATGGACAAACATGTAAATCTGCTGTACGTGCATGACGACAACGTGGGACATTTTGCATGGATCAAGAACCTATCCCGTCTCGTGAGCTCTCAATTGAGCAAGAATACGAACAAAAAGTACTTTTGCGATCGGTGAGTATACATCTTAATAACACAGGACCACAAAAAAAAATCGATGAAAGGTTCCTTTGACCAGACCAGGTGTATTATATGTTTTTGGGGTTGCTGAACATGAATCTGAAGTCCGTTTTGCTCCATCACGTCAGGATTTTTTCCTAACCTCAAAAAACATGGCGGATATTGACGGATTTACTTAAATCTTGGTATCCAGGGGTTTTTGGGGTCGCTGATTACGAATTTGAAGTCAGATTTTTAAAATCCAAAATGGCGGCTTAAATATGGCGGTCGAATTTTTAAAATATAATTTAATTTTTATGAAACTTGGTATCTAGGGGTTTTTGGGGTTGCTGATTACGAATCTGAAGCCAGATTTTCGAAATTCAAAATGGCGGATCCAATATGGCGATCAAAATTTTGAAAAATGTTCAGAACTCGATAAAATTGTCCGTACAGAGATTTTTGGGGACGCTAAATCTAAATCTGACATCAAATTTTTAAAATTCAAAATGGCGGATCCAATATGACGGACCGATATTTGAAAAACAAGAGAAAAGTTCGATGAAATCGTACATTATTACGTTTTTGGCGTCGTTGAATCCATATCTGTTGTCAAATTTTCAATATCCAAGATTGCGAATCAAATATGGCATCTAGAATGGTTAAAAGGTCCGGAACTTGATAAAATTGGTAATATCATGTTTTGAGGTCACTGAATTCGAATCTGTCATCAAATCAACACTTTAGAATTTAGATTCTTAAATAAAAGAAACTTTCCAAAGAGGTAAATATTGTCTTATTCTACTCTCAGCATGACCCAGAGAAAACGACGTGGACGTGGTAGATTTCTTTTTCCTTCGGGGTACTTGTTTTGAGTGAGCCCCCTTGCCTCTCACTGTTTGAGGTGTGTGATTAACGTCAGTCCCCTTGTCTCTCACTGATCGAGGTGCTTGATTTATGTGAGTCCCCTCGGTTCTCACTACTCTTAAATGAGCTTATGACTTTGTAAACAGATATTTTATGTGACTTGACTCTTAGAGTGATAACGAGTTCTTTTATTTGCGAATGATCTCCGTAGTGCTTTTCTTTTATGTTGGTTTGGCGTGTCTCTGTTTAAAGACCAGCACTATTGCTGGTCTTTACAAAGTCATAAGCTCATTTAAGAGTAGTGAGAACCGAGGGGACTCACATAAATCAAGCACTTCGATCAGTGAGAGACAAGGGGACTGACGTTAATCACACACCTCAAACAGTGAGAGGCAAGGGGGCTCACTCAAAACAAGTACCCCGAAGGAAAAAGAAATCTACCACGTCCACGTCGTTTTCTCTGGGTCATGCTGAGAGTAGAATAAGACAATATTTACCTCTTTGGAAAGTTTCTTTTATTTAAGAATCTAAATTCTAAAGTGTTGATTTGATGACAGATTCGAATTCAGTGACCTCAAAACATGATATTATCAATTTTATCAAGTTCCGGACCTTTTAACCATTCTAGATGCTATATTTGATTCGCAATCTTGGATATTGAAAATTTGACAACAGATATGGATTCAACGACGCCAAAAACGTCATAATGTACGATTTCATCGAACTTTTCTCTTGTTTTTCAAATATCGGTCCGTCATATTGGATCCGCCATTTTGAATTTTAAAAATTTGATGTCAGATTTAGATTTAGCGTCCCCAAAAATCTCTGTACGGACAATTTTATCGAGTTCTGAACATTTTTCAAAATTTTGATCGCCATATTGGATCCGCCATTTTGAATTTCGAAAATCTGGCTTCAGATTCGTAATCAGCAACCCCAAAAACCCCTAGATACCAAGTTTCATAAAAATTAAATTATATTTTAAAAATTCGACCGCCATATTTGAGCCGCCATTTTGGATTTTAAAAATCTGACTTCAAATTCGTAATCAGCGACCCCAAAAACCCCTGGATACCAAGATTTAAGTAAATCCGTCAATATCCGCCATGTTTTTTGAGGTTAGGAAAAATCCTGACGTGATGGAGCAAAACGGACTTCAGATTCATGTTCAGCGACCCCAAAAACATATAATACACCTGGTCTGGTCAAAGGAACCTTTCATCGATTTTTTTTGTGGTCCTGTGTAATTAATAAAAATAAATCTTACTTAAAAAATATAGAAAAAATTTCATTATTTACAGATGTTTGCACTAAAAAAGGTAAAAAAAGGCGCCAAGTACACGCGCAATGTATGTTGTAAATCCAAAATCTAAAATGGTAGTAGCTTTATTTCTCTCTAACAAAATAATTCACAAAATTGCGTTACCTAACTCAACCCAAGTGATATGTAAACCTAACAAAATAATTCCCAAAATTGCGTACCTAACTCAACCCAAGTAATATATGTATAGTAGCTTTATTTCTCTCTATCAAAATAATTCACAAAATTGCGTTACCTTGAAGCCCGTGCGACCGCTCTCCCCACGGTCGGTGGTACGCATGCGGGGATCGCCCCGCGTGGTCGTCGAGAGGATCGCGATGCCAGCGGGCACAACACGCGCGGGCGCAACAGCGTCGCCATTAGGGGACGAGCGCGTCCCGGGGACACCCGACGCGTCGATGACAGGGGCGCCGGGGAACGAATCGGCGCCGGAATATATGGGGAGCCCGGGGATTCCTATCCAGCCCCCAATTTTCTGGATACCCGTACCCGAGGGCGATATCGAGCCACCGTCGGACGAGTTCCTTAGCCCGTCGAGCGGCGAAGCCGACGAGGACTAAGGAAAAGAACGGACGAGGCGCGAGGAGCGCGATACGTAGTTATAAGTTAGATATAAGCATAATAAAGAATACCCAGTAGTTATTAAGTTAGCGTATAAGACCGTCGCGTCGCGATACTTCATTTTCTGATTCTTTTCTTTCCCGTAATGGTACACATTTTAGTTACGTTTACAAGTCCGCGAAGAACCAATTTATGTTCCTGTCACAAGTCCGCGAGAAACCAATTAAGTTTATTTTGACATTACGCGAAGCGCGAAGTCAGTTAGAGACGCGGAAAAACAAAACGCGGCAATCTCCAGGAATAAAGGTCACGAACGGCCTTCCCAGGACCTGGGACACACAGCTACCAGGTCGGCGTCATCGTGCGATCAACAACTTCCTAGTCCTCGAAAGGGACACCTTCCACAGGAAACAGGGCCGCTAACGAACTCCCTGATACCTGGGACACGCAGCCAGAGGGTCGGCGTCAGCATCGGGACGCGAGGTACCGAATTCCCAACCCGAGCGTCTTCCACGGGAAGAACAGGTAGGAATCGCCTCCCCAACACCTGGGGCACGCGACTATCAGGTCGGCGACATCACCAGCCCAGGGGATCGCCAACTCCCCAGGGGAGCATCACCCACGAGAATAAGGGTTGGAACACGACTCTCCAACACCTAGGGCACGCGACCATAAGGTCGGCGTCATCCGCAGCCCACGGGATAACCAAGTCCCACACGGGGCAGCAGCCGCGAGGAACAAGGCAATAAACGACTCACTTGAGACCTGGGGCAAACGCCTACGAGGTCGGCGCCATCGCCAAAACACGCAGCCCAAGGATGGCGACGAGGGCACCTTCTACGAGGAGGAAGGCGACAGACCACCCCTCCCGGACGTGGTACACGCAACCATGGGGTCGGCGTCAACGTCCGACGTCCAAAATTCGACCTGGACGACTTCTACTGGAAGTCGCCCCGGATTCGGCATCGGGGCCACCAGAACGCCGGTGCGCACAGGTCGGCGCCAACGGCGGACAACCTCCAACACACCTGGGGACCTTCCACGGGGAGAAGACCCGTAGACGCCATCAGGGACATCCCCGGAGGGATGCGCACGGGTCGCCGTCAACGGCGCGCGCAAAATAAGAAACGCGAAAACCTGGTGCAGCGGCACCGAGGGAGGGAGGTCCGTAGACTATACCGCGAGCGGAAATTTCCATCCGCGACTACTGCGTAGGGCGTCACCGGGGAAGGGCGTGAACATCATGCGACGCGCTATGGAACCGGGGCCAATAACAAGTTTTTGCCGAAAGAGAAAGTCGTGACGTCACGCCAATCGGCGAAAACAACCCGAGAGTGGGGGCAATATACCGCGGTGGGGAGCCAGCGCGAACCGCGCCACTCTGGGCAGTCTCTCGGGTATAGCCGTGGCGAACAGACGTGTCTCACTCCGCGCTCGTAACATATGGTCTATACTTAACAACCGAGTACTCCCGCGTACTATCGCGTTAAATTATCTCGTTATACAACAGCGAGAGGCACTTAGCTGCCACTGCAATCAAGTGTTAGCAATTGCGACAAGTTGAAATTCGGATACTTAGTTAATTTCGAGAAGTACGTATCGAGTATACTACAACCGCGGACATCGTGTTACGCGGCTACGACATATTGTACGGACAGTGTTAACCTTCGTATACAACCACCGAATACTCCGACGTTAATTGTAAACGCGAACATTGTAAACAGAGTGATAGATAATTGTGCGACTTATGGCGAATCGTGTGTGACGCATAAGTACGACGATTGTGAACGGCTTGTAGTGCTGGAGGAATAAGCTACGATTAAAGAATTTATAATTCTTAAACGAGTCTCAACATTATTTACGTAATTACCCATACTCACCTGATACCTACCTTGTCCATCGGCGATGATCATGCGTGGTCCAACGACGATCTGGTATGCGATGTAAAGCGAGGATCCAGGGAAGTCAAGCAGCAGCGGTGATCCATCCGGGGCAGGAGCTGAAACAGAGAAAGAGTATTAGCGCGTAATTAGTAATAATTGGGAAGACATCTGGTGATCCGGTAGGCGATGTAAAGCGAGGATCCGGGGAGCCAAGCAGCATCGACGATCCATCCTGGGCGTCCATCTGAAACATAGAAAATAATATTAATAAGGGATACGAAGTCCTTAACCTTCTCGGTGGTTCAAGGTCAAACCGAGTGGCGACCGTAAATCGGGAAACAGTAACGCGTCATCCGTACCACCTCCGAGTGACATCGTCCGGTCACACCCGCAGCTAAGGCTGGTGCTTCAAGGTCGGATACTTCCCGGTTTCCAGACATACGCCAGCCAACCACGGGGCTCGCAGACATGACAGCTGATCCAGGCACGGCAAAGCCTGTCGATCTCAACGACCAAGCCGACCAATCACAGGGCTTGTCGATCCAAGAAGTAGAAGTTTACGCGGAAGAGGGGCTGACGCAGCAGCAGCTCTACGTGGAGATAGCGGAGGCCCAGATCGAGCAAGCGATACGGCAAGGCGGGGTACAGCCCGCTGGACAACAGAGACAGCCCGAAGACGATTCTGACGAGGGGACAAGGGCAGAGGAGCAGGTCGCAGAGCAGACAACGGAGGAGACAGCGGCCGGAGCATCCCTCCCTCAATAGATAAAGCCACCCTGTCAGTGTAAAGTCAGAAACTTTGTTTAATTTTATTCAGTTATTTCAATAGTGACATGTCAGATGACATTGCGTGAGTTATATTTCATTTTAGAAGTTTTACTTAAAGTTTTATTGAGATTTCGTTTATTGTGCGAGTCACATTGATTTTAAAGATTTTGATACTATGTCATTTCATTAGAGTTAAGATATAGATATTAAATAGCCATACGCTCAGCGTAGGATGCAAACACAGAACAGGTATAACAAATTAAACAAACACGCCTACCTATCACCCATTCCACACATTCCAATTAGGGATAACGATTCATTTGAGAAAAGCCATCCGATGGCTAAAGTACCGTCGGAGCAACCAATTTCAACAGACGTAGCAAGTCGAGTCATAGATCAAATCACAGTCTTGGTAATAATAACAATTTTAATTCTTTTTGCAATTTTAATCATATACACTCTGTTCGTAATACATTCACTGTAATGGATAGAGAGAAACTTAAGAATACAATATTAACGTCACTTTTTACAATTTTAACAATTTTGATACTTCTCAGTCTTTACGCAATATACAGAGCCAATAGGGCATCATGAAGTTCAAGGAGTACCTGTGTGACCGAACACGTAATGTTAATCACTAAGAGACTTACTACTTCGATGCGGAATCACGGTCGCCACTACGTTTTCGCCGATTACGTAGAACGGATATGGAATGACTTTGCAGAAATTCCTGGGATGCCTTCCTTCCTGTCTGGATTCTTCCTTCGTAGTTGTCGCTTACGCACGAAGTTATCGAAGATAATTACGAAAAGGAAAGGTCTTTGAATGAATGTCACTCGTGAATTAATTTAATAATAACACAGAGTATATTTTCATCTCATTCACACACGCACAATATAGATTTGGAAAAGATAACGTAATCACGACAATACAGTGATCCGGGATATTCGCTGCGTTTACAAAATCGATTTACGCGTATCGCGTTGCGCAAAGTATCTTTCGACTGACTCTGCAACGAAAGCTTTCAACGTATTTTACGAATATATTCGCGACGATCTCGAACATCCTTTCGCTAAGAAAGTTCGCAGCAAACTCCTCGAGCTCGCTCTGCGCTTCCCTATATAAGATTCGGGAAGTGCCTTCCCCACTACCGCGCCAATCAGAAGATGGTACCGGCGCGCGATCTCGCTATCTCACTCGCTCATGTAGTCGACCAGTCTGAACAAGAAAAACCGTTACTTCGAAGAATATCAAATTACCAAACTACGCAAAACTAAAATCTTTAATAAATAAATAAAGACTCGCGACTACATGCCTTCTGAATATTTACCTTATCTTATCCGTAAAACGGAAAATGAAATAAATTGAATCCCGCAATGTATATACCTTTGTGTAATTACACATTGCACGATTCTTTAACTAAACGAATAAAATTCGTCAGAGGAATATATTAACGAAAGACTACGGCTTTCGTTTCACAGAAGCATAATATTGCCTCTGGAATAAATTCAACGAATCGTCAGGTGCTCGCATTAAAATATAAAATAATTTAAATATCGAAATACGACAAATGAGAGAAATAATTTACCAGTCGTGCTTATAAACTTTTAAATAGCGAATATAATCTCGCGGTGCCGTACAAGGCTTCCCCTATGTAAATTCACGCTGGAAAATCAATAATTACTAAAAAAGATAAAATCTTTAAAGAATAAGTTTAAATGGTCGAGTAACGATTCGTTGGACTTCTCTTAATGAAAGAAAGTGAAAAATATGCATAAATATCATTAATTATGATTATTACGACTTGTGACCTTGACTTTGAAATAGACATCTGTCAACGAAATCAAAGTTATATTTGAGCTTCTCGAAGCTCCCTGAACCCGAATATAATCCGCAATTACCGTAATTACGGTTAATTAAAAATATTAATTACCAAGGTCAAAACTTGTAATAACGTGAAATTTGCTAAGCAAATCACATGGTTAGCTTCTACAAGGTCTAAAAGAGATAATTCAACTCAAAAATTAACGCTAAGTACATAATTGAGCAAGTGACCTTGAAAAAATCAAAAATTTAAATAAAAGGAATTTCGCGCTTCTGATCGCCCAGGAAGGTTTCTAGGAACGAAATGAACACGTTTATCGCGTCGAATCGATAAATATCCTATAACTACCGAAATCCACCTGTTGCGGTGCGCTTTTAATCTAACGCAAAATCTCGCGTTTTAAACTCACAGATCGCTTCAATTAGTCGTCAGAAGTAATCTAACGTCAACAAAATGGCCGTCACACCGTTATTTCAATTGGTGACCTTGACCCTTAAATAATGTAAATTTGGCTATTTTAAGCCTAGGAATCTTTAAAGAGAAGTATCTAAAGACGATCTATGTATTTAAATGTTAATAATATCATTAAATAAACAATCTCACTTTTTATGTGAAATTCTGTATAAAACGTTTAAACAAAGTATAAAACGAAATTAGAATGTGCAGGAGCACTTGAAAAACTATTATCGTGCCAAAGAAATAAAATTCAGGCTATTAAAATGTCGTTCATAATAAAATAAAATTTAATGTCTTTTCACACCGGAAAACGTCCTTTATCGGCACGTAGACCAAACCTGGCGCTGCCCCTTCACTGCTGCTTGCCCGGAACGTCCGTTCTCTGGATCTGCGTCCCCTGGAGCAGGTCGTCCAATAGAATATCGCCGTTGCTGTTATCAAGCGAAATAATTTCCGCCTCTGAACCGGAGTTGTCTGCCGGAGCAGGAATGGATCGGGAAGGTATATTAACGATTTTAACCTCCGCTTTAGGAACGATTACGTCCCTTGACGGCGTTGCCTCTCGCTGAGTCGCCATCTCCGTCGCGTACTGTTCTCCAGCTCGCACCACGTCCATCGGTGTGGATGCAGCCTGTGGACTTTTAGCCACCGGTTGCACCTGGTGGTAACGTTCATACTTTTCATTCCACTAATAATAGCATTTCCCGACATAAACATAATAATGACAACATTCACACTTTACACAGCATACATATTAATTTTAGGAAGCGAGATAGATCCGCGAGTGACGCGTGACATAGATTAAGTAATTATGCGATTTTATTAAGTTCCGAGAGTAAACACGCGATTCGGGAACGCGAGGAACAATTTTATATTGATTTACAAAATTTTCAGTCATTCAGTTTGAGTTTTGCGATTACGCATGTATTTCAGCCAATAGGAGATGACCTTGGTTGATTTTAATTCATTTCATAGAGTTTGAAGTAAATTCGGGCTCAGAGTAATTCTAGTCGACAGAGAAGGCTTACAGGAACGCATCCTGGCCATATTTTATTAACTACATTCGTTTTTTACAATTTACTTTGATTTTCGAGACTTCGGTCTATTTACGCGAGCAACCGACCAATCAGGAACGAGCACGGCTCGAGCATAGCGAGAAGCGTTGCGAACGCGTTAATTCCGCTTAATTATTATAATTTTACTTTATTCCTGTCGAATATACCTTATTCGAAGCGACATTATGTACGCGCGGTAGATTATAAGAATTGCCGCATAATTTTATACTTACCATATACTTACCGTCCAATGACTGGGCGAGACGATCCATGGGGAGTCCGGTACCTGAAAATAAAGAAAAGGGGATTAGAAAATGATTAGTCCTACACGCGGGTACTTACCTGAGGAGTCCTGGTTCGTCTAATGACCATTTGAAGGTCACTCGGATTAATTCCGGGTGACACGTCGCGAGTAGCATTGCGACGGCTGGCATCCGTCATGCACAAGGTCAAGGCGATGTCGGCCGTCCAATGAGGTGACAGGTATTCAGTTCTTCAGAGCTGAGCCGAACAACCGGCTCAGGCGAGTCGTGAATGGACAACGCACTCCAGGGATCGCGTCGCCCAATATCCTCGTGCGCGATTGGCCGAGAGCGTTAACGCACGCCGAGATGAGCACACCGCGCCTGCGCGGCCGTTAAATTGGGAGAGCCACACCCGTTCCTCCCGGACAGTTCTTCGCGAGCATTCGGCGCGTTAACACGTGTTATAGAAATCGGTTACGCATTACAATCCGAGCCCGTCGAACTTATCCCGTTGACCGCTAGCGATAGTAGCGTGATTATATCTCAGTGTAAGAGATCGTGTACGCGTAATACGGGTATTCACGGTGAATATCCATCGCGACATTCCGACGACAAGTCGAGACAAGCTCGTGACCGCCGTTAGAAATAATCTTACGTACGCGGCCGAGAATTTACCTGTACACCGGATTTATTTTTCTTTTATTATTATATATTATTATTAAAAGTTATCCGAGTGTATTTATTTGTGCGCCTCTGAGATCCTTTCCGTTAAAAATACGTCGTTCGTACAAGGGCGTGGTCGACAAGTTCAGACACGTTCGCTGCGTAGAAGACGGCAGCCATCTCGCTGCAGGAAGGACCTGGCGTACCGGCTTTCTGTGTTTATGCTGAAAATACAGTGGCGACCGTTATTTCAGCCAAAGTAAGTGGCTAGATTGATATTTTAATAAATTCATTCGTTGTTCCGGTCACAACCTAACTCAATTTAAGTGATATGTATTTTAAAAAAAGATGTGAAATCTTTAAAGTGCGCCAATTGCAAAGAGAATATATATACTTTGAAAAATGATTGTTGCGCAACTACTTTTAAAAAATAAAATCAAGTAGTTCTTATCTTTGTATTCCCATTCAAGGGTCTTTTCATTCCAACCCAAGCTTTAATTCTTTTTAACAAAATTATAATATTACAATAAATTATTTTAATTACAAAGAATTAAAGAGGTAACAGTACAAAATAAAAATATTCAATTAAAATAAAATAAATAAATTTTTCTTGTAAAAAAACTTGGCGCTGCTAGACCTTGAATTTAATAAAGTACTAAAATTTTGATTGAATTTAATAAAGCACAAAATTTTTAATTAAATAAAAAAGCAATTTAGGGAAGTATGCAGCAGGAGTCAAAAAGCAGCGCCAAGTTTTTTTACAAGAAAAATTTATTTATTTTATTTTAATTGAATATTTTTATTTTGTACTGTTACCTCTTTAATTCTTTGTAATTAAAATAATTTATTGTAATATTATAATTTTGTTAAAAAGAATTAAAGCTTGGGTTGGAATGAAAAGACCCTTGAATGGGAATACAAAGATAAGAACTACTTGATTTTATTTTTTAAAAGTAGTTGCGCAACAATCATTTTTCAAAGTATATATATTCTCTTTGCAATTGGCGCACTTTAAAGATTTCACATCTTTTTTTAAAATACATATCACTTAAATTGAGTTAGGTAACGCAATTTTGTTAATTATTTTGATAGAGAGAAATAAAGCTACTATACATATATTACTTGGGTTGAGTTAGGTACGCAATTTTGGGAATTATTTTGTTAGGTTTACATATCACTTGGGTTGTTAGGTAACGCAATTTTGTGAATTATTTTGTTAGAGAGAAATAAAGCTACTACCATTTTAGATTTTTGGATTTACAACATACATTGCGCGTGTACTTGGCGCCTTTTTTTTACCTTTTTTTGAAAAAGGTAATTTTGTACTGATATCATGCATTTGAACGGTTAAATTTATGAAAAAAATGATAAGAGATCTTTTTTGTAGATCGTTCAATTTTCTACAAAAAACCTATGTAGAAAAATGCTGTATTACTGTTTGTTAGATAGTTATAAAATTTTTTCCATCATACTAAATAAAACTAAAAAATCGCGATGAGCGACTTGTTAATATTAATATTAAGGGCTCAAACTTTACCAGGTATCTTATTTTACCTTCCTGGAAGTATATATGCTATTTGTGAAATGAAAAAAAAGTCGCCCTAAAATGACACACCCTAATATATATATATATATATATATATATATATATATATATATATATATATATATATATTCATACACACACATATAATACATATGGAGTGTCCCATTTTAATCAATCACTCCCAAAAACTTTTTTGTTTTGATTTAACTAGACAGAGCGAAAGAGAGAGATTTGTACAGAAAGCTCAGAAAGCAAAATTAAAATTTTCATGCAAAATAAAAATAATGTGTAATTATTCAATAAAAGATAAATAGGACGTACAAACATATAAATAAGAGATAATTTGTTTTTTTCTCTTTCCTTTAATAACTTTTTTATTTCATATATCACAATGCGATAGTCCGCTCGAGTTCCACGAAATTGTTTTGCGAACAATTCTTCCACAGGTTGCTTTTATCTAATTACTTATCTAATTATCAGATTACAGATTAATTACTGTTACATGATCGTTCCGTTTAAGCGATTATGTGGTTTTGTTTGGTCCTCATACATAAATTTATAGTATACTGTAATATTTCTAATTATAAGCATGAATTAAACACTGGTAAATCATGTGAATTAAGTACAGTAAAAAAATCTATAATACATAGTACGTAATATATATACAAACTTTATGTATTACATTTCATCTCAGTTTAATGAAAACGCTTCCGTACAGAAATAATAACAATATAAATGTTGCAGGTTATATTACAGTAATAGGGTCGTGTAATTTAATAATTGTATCAATACATATTTACATCTCACTATTAAATTAAGAAAATCTCGATTTACAGCTTTTGATTATAATAAACTGTCCAAAGTTTCATCCTAAGTGTGCAATACGAATACATAAAGTAATATAACTAATAACACTCTCACATCTGTACCAGATATATGTACAAGGATGCATTTCTTTAAAAAAGCTGTTAATTTTGCGACCTCTTACATATATTACTGTATTATTATTACATCCATTAATATCATCGATGACAGTTCTCGATAATTATTTGCACAAACATAAGAAAACGAAAGAAGCTATAAATGTACATACGTAGAATAATAGGTAAGTACAACTGACTTAATTTTACCCTTATAGATAATTTAGCTTATATTTGTCACAAAATACGTAATTGTTTCCATATACGCACTGTAAGACAGTGATTTATTATAAACATTTTGTTATTTCGATTAAATAAAAGATGATAAATATTTCTGTAACATCTTACAATATCAATTAAAGTCAACTTTAAATAAGATTTAAAGAATTTTTATCGTATCAACAACATACATAGTCCGGTCAAAGTAGACATTCAAGGTTACAATAATTCCGATACAGCTGAAAATTCGTACGAATGTTCGGAACACCATTATAAATGAACTGTGAAAAGTCCCCATACATCCCGTGCCTGGAAAAAATTTTATTCAAGGTCAAAGATGGCAAAAATGGGTTTTTTGTGTTTTTTAGCCGAATGGTAAGTTTTATCATAAAAATAGCTTAGACAATAATTGTAGATCGTGCAATTATCTATAATAATTGTCTCTATACTTTTTTCTGTAAGAGTCACCGTTTCCGAGATATAATCATTCAAAAAGTTGAAAAAACGGTGTTCTTCATAATATGCATAATAGACCGAGAGCTGACTACGAAAATACCAACGTCATTTATTTAAGAAAATTTTCAACCTCAAACGATTGTGGCAATGTTGCAAATTAAGAAAGGGCAAGTCTGGCTGCTGGCCGGTGGTGCGTTTAGCGGGGGCGTACGCCCTTAGCTGTAAAATATCGAGGATGAAAAACGTCAATATCTGTACGGCTAAAAATTTTTTTGCGTGTACTATATAATATTGTAAAGTACTTGCAAATGTTGCCAGACCTGTAGGTGGGGTCTAAAGTATTGCCAGATCAGGGTATAACTGCTTAATACTTAATAACATTCACGTCATTTCTGTAAAATTGAAATTTTTTGCTTATTGTATACGTGTTTAATAATCTGTATATGAAATGACAGACAAAAATCTCGAGTCTAACACCGTGCCAGACGTCGCCGAAATCTCAGTATCTATGGAATGTACTGTAAATTGCCGGCAGCAACAATTAATTTTATTACTTAAATTTTTCGAGCATTAAATTTAAAATGTTCTCTGCTAATAACAATAATTTTTACGAACATTTTTTACGGGAGGAGGGGTACACAAAAACTTCGGTTCTAAAACCTTGACAGACTCCGACAAACAAATCGTAGGATATAAATGTTCAACTTTTTTTTACATATGTTTTAAATTTGAAATGTTTTGTTAATAAAAATAATAAGTCTAATAAGTCTAATAAGTAGTCTATTATAAGTCTTATAATGATAAGTCTATGTTACATCGCTTTCTATAAATTCTGTATACCTACTCGTGAAGAATAGCTTCCATGTGTGTATTTTATCGCCCCGGTAAAGAGCTGTTTGTCGGAGTCTGTCAAGGTTTTAGAACCGAAATTTTTATGTACCCCTCCTCCCGTAAAAAATGTTCGTAAATATTATTGTTATTAGCAGAGAACATTTTAAATTTAATGCTCGAAAAATTTAAGTGATAAAATTAATTGTTGCTGCCGGCAATTTACAGTACATTCCATAGATACTGAGATTTTCGGCGACGTCTGGCACGGTGTTAGACCCGAGATTTTGTCTGTCATTTCATATACAGATTATTAAACACGTATACAATAAGCAAAAAATTTCAATTTTACAGAAATGACGTGAATGTTATTAAGTATTAAGCAGTTATACCCTGATCTGGCAATACTTTAGACCCCACCTACAGGTCTGGCAACATTTGCAAGTACTTTACAATATTATATAGTACACGCAAAAAAATTTTTAGCCGTACAGATATTGACGTTTTTTCATCCTCGATATTTTACAGCTAAGGGCGTACGCCCCCGCTAAACGCACCACCGGCCAGCAGCCAGACTTGCCCTTTCTTAATTTGCAACATTGCCACAATCGTTTGAGGTTTGAAAATTTTCTTAAATAAATGACGTTGGTATTTTCGTAGTCAGCTCTCGGTCTATTATGCATATTATGAAGAACACCGTTTTTTCAACTTTTTGAATGATTATATCTCGGAAACGGTGACTCTTACAGAAAAAAGTATAGAGACAATTATTATAGATAATTGCACGATCTACAATTATTGTCTAAGCTATTTTATGATAAAACTTACCATTCGGCTGAAAAACACAAAAAACCCATTTTTGCCATCTTTGACCTTGAATAAAATTTTTTCCAGGCACGGGATGTATGGGGACTTTTCACCAGTTCATTTATAATGGTGTTCCGAACATTCGTACGAATTTTCAGCTGTATCGGAATTATTGTAACCTTACCCCTATTTTTTGGGCTAAATTGACCGGGCTAACATATATAATTGTAAAATATAAACTAAACATGTCTTAAGACCTTTGGTACTCGCACCTATTATCAGGACACAACATTATAGTAGTATCGCCAAACCCTGTAACAGACATTATTTAAATGCGGGATTATATTCTTTGGATGGATTTAACACCTTTCCTTACAAATTGATATCAAAT